>ML777385.1:1035196-1047682 GCA_009831015.1 Picea engelmannii | reverse complement strand
CTTTCACTCTGTATTTTTACAGTCTCTGTACATTTCTTTGATTAATAGAAATCGTGTATTACTGTATATCTGTGTTTATGGTTGCATCTCTGATACATTTCTGTTATATTATTGAAATGTACAGAGACTGTAAAAGTACAGAGTGAAAGACTCGCTAGAATGGTGGCAGCTTATCTCTGAGAAGAGATGTGACGGCTACTCTCATTCGCAACAAGATGGTTACAATGAGGCTCTGAAGGCCCTTTTACAATAAATGGGAATGTCAAAATTCCTAGACATCCAAAAACCTAACCCTAGGAGATGAAGCGCCAAAAGTCATGTGGGCCCCATTTGGGTAAGTTGGTGCATCAACTAACTTTTGCATACGATCTCCATTTTAGGTGTGTGATAGCTCGTTGGAAAGGTATCGTCGACGAGATTCATTTTGGGGGCTCAATCATGTCTTTGGCTATCATTGAGAACCTTGATCTTCAAAAACCTTCATTTAGGCCCTCAAAATGGCCCTGGAAGTTAAAACCTACTAAAAATAGTAAATTGCCAAAATTGTCAGAAAGCCGTTTTGAGCCATTTGGAAAAGGTGGTTGGCCACCAATATCCACCTAGATCAAACAATGTCATCCTACCAAATGTAATGAACTAAATTCATGCACCAATTGAATCAATGCAATAAGCCACCCAAAAGATTCAAAAAACAAGATACCCTCTAGACACAAGTCGGAAAAATGTCTACAAAATTGTGCAAATCAAGCTACCTTTGATCCACCTGGAAAGCACAAAACATTTCTTTGAACAATACCAATCCATGCATTGGGAAGAAGTAGCTTGTGGATATACTATGATCAAGATGTCACTAGAGAAGAAGGTGAAATAGAACCCTTGGATGATGCCTCTGTGGTCTCAGCAACTAGAAATACATAATTCTCACTTAAGTTTGGGCTCAGCTTGCAATGTCAACAACAGAATGTCTGCCTAGGGAACTGTTGAGCGCTCAACACACCCTAAAAATCCTTATGAATTTTTTTACCTTTTTGGTACCACTTGTTTTTCTTTGACTATCTGAATTGAGTTCACTGTGGGGGGGATGGTTTATTTTGTTTTCATGACTCTTTTCGATCGGGTCAAATGTGTTTGAACTCGTTAAAAGAAACCTTGTGTCTAAAATAACTTAACATTCTAATTAAGAATCAACAGCTGACATTTGTGACTAATGCACTTGTGTTCGGTGTCAGAAAATTCAAATAGATAAAGTGGCCATTCAGTTACATTAATAACCAATCGTTGATGCACCATCGGCATCGACAGAAGTATGAGGTTGTTTGTGTGAGTTATTCTCCACAAATTTTCAGGAGATAGCCAATCCCCATCGACATCGACAAAGTACGGGAGGAATAGACATTGAAAAAAACATTAAAGAAATCACTAATAACTGATGACTGATGCGCTTTCTCGATGTCGGGGAAATATAGAAGGGTTAAATCAATAATTTTTTGTCTACGATAAATAAAATTTCGATCGTCGATCCCCGATACACTTTCGACATCGGGACTTTTTCAAGAGAATCGATCCAGGAGCACTTGGTTAGGTTCATCGTTGATCACTGATCCTTGATAATTTTTTGGTATCACCAAGAGAGGATCAGATTTAGAACATATAGCTTAAGGAAATTCTCGATTCTGATTAACACGAGTAAATGTCAGTCTCGAATGCCATGTGTCTTTGTCGCGCAGGGTGTCACACAGCCTAGTTTCGTCCCAAGTCATATTAAGGTTCCCTGTGTCCTACTCACACCTCCTAGTAAGATTTTCCAAGTCTGCTCTGTATGGAAATATTGTTCGACAGCGAAGATTTTTCTAGAAGATGTCAACGTAAATTGTTCAAAGCAGAAGCCCGACCCCCAACTCACCAGCTAGACTAGTGAAATGATGGGATGTTTTCGACACAAGATATGATCAGATTCTGGCATTCAATAAACTAGTTAATGTTTCATCTTGCATATGTTTCTACCCCACATGCCAATTGAACAAAAACGATTTGAAATCACCGATAGGCCATGTTACAACTCTCGCCCATGCCATCAAACTACGATTGAATTTAATGTTAAACGTCTTTGAATATCTGCCGACAGATTCAAGGGAACACCACTCATAACTTGAATTGAATGGATGATGTGACAAGGTAAGTTCATCATGTTTAAATCTCTAGAACAGCTTTGAAAATTTTCACTCTGCACATAATTTTGAATTCCAAAGCATCCGAAGAAGCAAAGTAAGCGTCTCGAGACTGTACTGATCCTCAAATTATCAAAACTAGGCTAAACAAGCTACAGAGGTATGTGTTCAAGTTTGTCGATTCGACAGTTTTGATTTATATATGCATCTGATTTCTTACACGGTCTCTAACTATGTTCTAGATGCACGTAAAATGTCATTGAGAAATCCAACCACCAGACGCTCTCCGAGAGCACCCAAGCTAAAGGAAGATGAAACAAGTGAAGTTTTTTCTCCTAGTACTGCGAGGAAGTTGGAGTACACTCCCAAGGCAGATCCGGTCATAAAAACCTCAATAAAGAAATCCTTTGTCCAACCTCTGGTCTTCGGTGATATAGAAGTAAGCCCTAGATCCAAAGTAATGCTCCCATAGTGGGGGGACCTTTTCAAAAGAATCAGTCGGGAGGAGTACCCGGAGTGTATCCCACACAATGATCCATATGTAAGAGCACTCGATGACTAGGTGTTCCCAAACATACAATGGTCATATTTGCACATGGTAGCCAGTAGAACCTTGGTTTTTCCTTACATAGAGGTTTTGAAGTGGCTAATCGACCATATCAATGAGAAAAAATGCTTAATCAACAATGATAATGGTGGGTGTGTCATATTTTTCCTCCCGACTGAAGTCCAGAAGTACTATAAGCTCAGAGACCCAGAGGAGCGGCTAAACACAGACTTCGTGGTGAATTTCTACGAATTCCATGACATGAGCCGGTTGATGGCCTCATGGTGGAAGGAGGACAAAAAGTTTATAAACCGAAGCAATGGCTAGTATGGAACAGTCAACCTGAGGGAGCCATACATCTACTTGATGGCTCTCATCTGCCCACTGTATGGAGAGAAGGACTGCTCCAATTTTTCAGAAGCATGGATGCCCTTAGCATAAACAATGGTTATCTATGGAAGCAGCTTCAACTGGGGAGTGATAATTTCCAAAAAAATGAGCATCTGCGTACAACAGGCTCAGACGTCGAAAGAAGGGGAAGCACCCACTTTGCACGTGGCCTTGTACCTGATCGACGTGATATATGCATGAAATGTCTTCATTGGCATGAATTTAAGTTGGCATGTTGCAGAGCTCCATGTTCATGTTTATTTTAGCATACTTTGGGAGAACAGGTACAAAAAATCCTACGCATTCATTTTCGATGAATTCATAGCTCGTATTCATTTTATTATATTTAAAAAATAATACCCGAGATTATCTGTAGCAGCCAAGAAAATTGTAGTGAAGGTAGGCCATTGGTATTTGGATGAACGCTTAACCTATATCAGGGTGTTCAAGGCCACCAGAGCACCGCATCTACTACCCACTCACTTATCAGATCGACTCATTGTGGGAGAAATCTGCTATCAGACCATCCTGCAGGGCTATAACACCACACTAGTTAAGGACAAGAAGCAGGATTTCATACCCAACGGTTTCCATGTGGGGTTTTGTCTGGTAAAGGACACTATGACAGACTGATTCCACAAGAATGACCCTAAAGGCCTGGTCCTCCAACATGCTTCACAAGTATCATCCTATTTGCGTATACGCGCATGATAAATTTGAGGATGAAATTTTCACAGAGTGAACTCAGGACTGGGAGGAGGTAGTACATAGGATGGCCAACCCAAACATGACCAGGTTCAAGGATATGAGAATGGATGAACAAGTGGATACAATAGAGAAGTCATCTCAAGAGTCCCTTAGAGCCACGAAAAAAATTAGAGCAGTTGGGACTACAGAGGCACAAAGAAGGGGGTTTCTCTTTATAGAAGGGGCGTAGAGAATCATTGAAGAGTTATAGAATGATGTTGACCTCATATAGATGTCAAGGATCCTTGTTGATAACCCAATTTCAAGTAGAGGAGAGCCAACTTGAAGAAATCATCGGGACATAAAACTCTGGGTTTCCATCACCACAGATTGGATCACTAGGGGGAATTTCAATCGAGCCTGAGATATAAAGGACACCAGGTAGGAAAAGTGTACCAAACCCCTTGTTCAAATTGATAACCATATATGATGATGAGGAGATTTCGAAGGTTTCCCTGGTGACTCCAGTGGAGATTACAGAGGAAAGGGAACCTGAGAAAACATCTGCCCTAGGTCCTGATGCTCCAATTCAAAGCCTTCCGCAGAGTGACCATGAGTTCAAAAGTGCCTTAGACACTAAGCTACTCGACATTTTGGGAACCCCAATGAACAGATCAAGGGATGATCTGGGATTGGGAGGTCAAAAAGAGGAAGTTCCACAGCAGGAAATCGACACATCGATAGTCGATTACCAAGTAAGTACTGGACCTATCCCTGACAGTTCAATTTTAGTCGATGCCTCACCATCCGATGCACAACAAATGGAGGTCGATCCATCAGAACATATAGAATAAGTCCAGGAACCAATCCTGGAACATATACATACAGCTGGAAGCCTAGGAGATACTCTAACCTGGGGAGAACAACAAATCCCTGAACTTGTTGATGAGGTCATCGACGTATAAGCGATTTCTTATGACCAAAAGAGCAAAGCCATCATGAAGAGAACCACTAAGAATAGGAGGTTTATGTTGGATATTTTTATTCTCATCACCATAGAGGAGAATTTTATCAGCACAAAACACACCAAGACATCCAAGCTTATTGGCACAGGGATGGCTATCACAGATGCCACATTGGATAGAGAAAAAAGAGATGAAAAGGAGCTAGCCATTTCACTTAAGGATTTGGAGCATCTGTGCCATTTTGAAAAATACTATCAGGACTCCACACAAGCCACAGTGTTTTTGAGAAGTGAGTTCCAAGACGCCTATGCCAAATTCATGAATGAATGATGCCTTTTCACTGCAGGAATAGTCGACTTCCAAGAAGACACCCTTTTGGTGCTAGTGACTTGCAAGGACGCGGAAAGGTGGTATGAGAAGGCTCACCAAGTAGTATAAATGATCGACTACATCACCCCAGCTCAAAAGGGTTGAGACACCAAAAAGCACTGTTAGCGTCAGAAGTCACCCCTGGATTGCTTGCAGGAGCAGAGCCCAATGCCCATCAGTTTTATGTCACGATTGTTTTAAGGGGTGATCGAATGGGTAGTAACTCGGGAAGATATCACTCTAATTCAAGGACTGGGTCTGGTATGTAAGGAACAAAGGAGGTATTGATCTAACTTCAGTCAGTGAGTTGATTGTAAAATGGGCAGGTGGAAGACTTAGTGAGAGGAATGAGTGAACTACTTCAGGCAACAGGCCTTTCAATAGTTGATAGAAGAAAAACTCTGAATGCAAGATCCTCTTGGTTCAAGGCTTCGGGAAACTGAAAGGGGAACTTGACTGGATCCTCCAATTCCAAGTCATTCAGTGCTAAGAAAATCACAAATACCAATTAGAAACAACGCAACTGTTATAGTGATCTAACCTACATCATCCTATAATAGTCACAACTCGACTGGATCCTCCAATTCCGAGATGTTCTAACACAGTGTAAACAAAGACATGAAAGAAGCTGACATTCATAAGGCAAGAAATCTTGAGATTTCATACATAACCAGAATAACAGTGCTTCATTAAAGTTTTACAACTGGGAGCCTTGCTCAACCATCGATAGATTACAAAATACAAAGGTTGAGTCTATATACTCAAGAAAATCCACCTCACAGAGGCGTGTCTAGTCACCCAAGGCTTGGTGTCCCTTCAATCAAACTCGTACTGATATCTTTCTTCAAGCGCCACCTTAACTATGCATGGCTCCTGTAAGGAAGGTAGCTAAGCCATTAAATGCCAAGCTAGAGTGTGCAGACTTTTCTGTCTATTCGAAGACTTCGGCATGGCTCCTTGAAACAAATCGGCACACAGGACCCCCTTCGAGTAGACCTCTTGCTAGATTCTCCATACCTCACATTTAATGATCGAAAGGAGGTTTCAACCACCCGTTCTTGCCTTCATTAACTTCAAATGAGAAACAAGATTGAGATCGGATCCGATGGCGCCTGGAGATCGCGATGATCCCCTCTGTAACTAAACTCAGTGCCTTTGGCCCCTCTTACATAGCTCTTTTCGTTTCCCAAATGACCATGGGCTGTGACCCTGTGCTTACTTTCAACGGTGCTTTTCGACGCTCGCGGATATGAGGGAGCTGCTCTTTGTGCTTCGAAACCATGATGGGCAGAAAGGTGGAGAGCCTCCTCGCGTGACAGGTGTCCACTTCAGAGGGACAGCTGAGACTTCCCTTTGATACTGCGGGCCCGACTTTGGGCGCCATCGGCACTTCGGGGTTTGGGGTTTCGAGATATTCAAGGACAGAAAACCTCCACCCTTTGGACTCGCGATTGTCGAAAAGCCGATGTGACTAGATTTCGTGCCATGCATTCTCTTGGGATGAATGGCTACCACCCATTTCGCTAGCCTCGGTGCAACTTCTCTAGCTGCGATTTCCCGCCAACCGTTGATCTGTTCCTTTGGATGAATCCTGGCCACTGAAATCAGACTGGATGCTCACTTTAAGCCCAAAACGAACTTCTTCCATGAGTTGCACTATGCGCTCATCGCACCATTTGCAGGCCTGATTGCTCTTGTGCCTCAAATAAGAAATGTTACTAACATTAGGCTCCATGGGGGATAGATTCATCCCTGTGATGCTCTAAGGATGCATTTTGCAGTTCCAGTGCCTTGATGTTGGGCTATGGAGTCATTTATTAAGCCGAAAAATAAAAATAAACATAAACAAGGAACCAAAAGGACAATATTTACAAACAAAGGAGCCATCGAAGGCTCAGACAACATATTTCTTCAGAAAATGCCCATTTACTGGGCTGTTGAAAACTTCTTCACCCTCCAAATCCTGCAGCCGATATGTGTTATTTGAGAAAACCTCAGAGATTTTGAAGGGTCCGATCCATAGGGCTTTGAATTTTTTGTGCTTGCCCTTATCCTACTTAGGAGCATCCCATTTCAGCACCAGGTCTCCTGTCCGAAATTCTTTCATCTTGGCCTTCTTATTGAAAACCTATTTGATCCTTTGCTGATGGTCCTGAATTCTGTCCATTGCCTGCTCCCTGGCCTGCTAGACCTCCACCAGCTGATGAATCCTTCTGATCATGTCATCTAGCTCCTCCTGATAATCCTGAAGGAATTTTTCTACGGGAATGGCTAACTGAGAAGGGAAAATAGCCTCCGATCCATAGACTAATTTGAAAGGAGAGACGTCGATAGATCTCTTCGGGGTCACTCGATCGGCCCATAGAGAAAACTTTAATCTTGAATGCCAGGCCTTCTTGTTGTCTTCCAGCAATCTTTTGATGATCCTTATCAGGCTTTTGTTGGAAGATTCAACTAAACCATTGCCCTGTGGATAATATGGGGTGGATTGAATCAGTTTGATCCTGAACCACTCACAAAACTTGGTTAATGGCTCAAACCTGAAAGTGGTTGCGTTATCAATGACAATCTTACTTGGGCAGCCGAATCTTGTGATGAGGTCCTCCAGGAACCCAATGATTACCTTGTGGGAATCACTCCTGGTGGGAACATCTTCAATCCACTTGGTGAAAAAATCAGTAGCCATCAGGATCCATCTGTGCTGCCCACTTGAAGCAGGGTGATTTTCTCCAATGAAATCTAGGCCCCATTGCTGGAAAGGTCCTGAAACCACCACATGATTTAACGACAAAGACTTGAGTTGTTGTTTACCTGCAAATCTTTGACATTTTGTGCAAGCTTGGACCCCTCTGCAGACGTCAGTGAATACGGTGGGCCAGTAGTATCCAGCCCTGAGGATTTTGTGGGCTGTGGCCTTCCAGAAATGGTGCCCTCCACATAGGCTGCTGTGAAATTCAAACATAATCCTATTGGCCTCTTATGGATCCATGCATTTTAAAAGTACCCCGAGGGGGTCTTTCCAGTATAAAATTTGATTGATAAGGCAGTATCTGACTACCTTGATCTTCAAAGCTCTTGCTTTGTTTCTTTGCAGGCCGTCTGGAGGCTGCAACTCTTGTAGAAAGTATATGACATCGTTATACCAAGGACATCGAGCTTACGGGGGCTCCCTTTGAGGGTCCGTGTTAGGCAGCCGACCCTGCTGAATTCCTAAGCATTCGTTGATGAAACTTATCCCCAAAGCTTGGCAATTGGCTTCAGCCAATAGCTTGGCTAAACCTTGACCTTTGATCAATTTGGTAGGCTTTATTTCCAGGTCAAACTCCATAATTTTGACTAACCACTTACTCCTCCTCCCGTCTATGTCAGGCTGAATAAGAATGTCTTTAACAACAGTTGAGGGGACATAAGCTATGATTTTTTACTGCAGGACATAGATTCTAAATGCCTTGAGGGCCTTTACCAGGGCATAGGCCTGCTTCTCCATAGTGTCATACCTGACTTCAGCATCCCTCAATGCTCGGCTGAAATAGGCAATAAGCTACTCTAGCCCATCCATGTTTGTCTGTAATAAAACAACGGCTACCGTGTCGGGTGAAGAAAAGGAGAAAATAAGGAAATCCTTTGAGTAATCAGGACTGATAAGCATGGGGGCTTCAGACAGGGCCTTCTTTATTTTCTCAAAGGAATTTCGCGATTCATAAGTCCACATCACATCACTTCCTTTCCTTGGCATGGTTGTTATAAGTTTTACTTCCTCAGCAAAGTTAGGCATAAACCTCCTCAGAAAATTAATCTTACCAAGGAAGGATTGGACCTCCTTCTTGGACCTCGGGATTGATAAGGCTTGTATTGCTTCAACTCTGCTAGGGTCGATCTTGACTCCTTTCATTGATACTATGTGGCCTAGTAACTTTCCCTCCTGCATGGCGAACAGAGATTTCTTGGGGTTTAATGAAATGCCGAAACTCCTCCATTTCAGGAAAACCTTCCTAAGATGACAATGATGTTCTTTATCAGATCTTGAAAATACTGTGATGTCATCCAGATAGACAACCACAAATTTATCCTTTTCCCCAATGAAAGCTATGTCCATGGCACGTTGAAACGTTTCCCCTGCATTCATCAATCCAAAAGGCATCTTGGCATACATGAATGTGCCCCATGGAGTGGTAAATGTCGTCTTTTCCCTGTCTTCATGTAAAATAGAGATCTGATTGTAGCCAGAGAAACCATCGATCATGGACATCCTGGACGCTCCTATTACCCTTTGCAGAATATGTTCCATCTTTGGTAGGGGGTAGTTATCCTTTCGAGAGCTCCTATTTAGGTTTCTGAAGTCTACACAGAGTCTAATTTCTCCATTCTTTTTCCTTACTGGTACCAAGTTGGCCACCCACTCTGAATATCTCAGTGGTACAATGATTTGAACTTGAAGCAGCTTCTTCACTTCCCTCTCCATGATAGGCAGCAACATAGGATTGATCTATCTCATCTTCTGCCTAAATGGATTTGCCTCCCCCTTTAATGGGATTTTATGCTCGATGAAAAAAGTGTCATATATTTTGAGGTCTTCATAGGTCCAGGCAAAAACATCAACAAACTCCCTCAAAATTCCAATGTACCTAGACCTCTGCTCCTCTGTCAGACTTCTTGACAATTTGATAAACTTGGGTTCACTCTCGGTGCCAATGTTGCACTGAATAGTAGCAGTGTCATCTTCTAAGATTTCCCCTTTTAATGACACATCATTTCTATCAAAAATCCTTTCCAAAGGAACCAGTCCTCTTGGAATATGATTGCTTGGCAGCTGCACAATGTTACGCTCTGCAATCTTCTTCATAAAATTACCCCCATCGAGATTTTCTTCAGAGACAAAGTCTTGGTCGATATGCATCTCTGAAAATTCTTCGACAGTCTCCAAGAACTTTTTGATCTCGAGATCATCCTCGAATACCTTCCAATGTTTAATGTTGTCAGGTATGGAAGGCCTGTATTTTACCTCTACATCATATTTGAGCTTGGGCAGCAAGGGTATTTTGAAATTTCTTGTTGATGTAGCCAAGGAATCTGCCACTGTGTTCCTTTCTCTCAGGACAAAAGAAATATTGAATGCTAAAAAGAAATTGTCAACTAGGTCCCACACCTCATTTCTGTAGCTTCTGAGTCGAGGATGCTTGGCTTGATAAGTGTTTCTGATCTGCTGGACCACCAACTCTTCATCTCCAAACATTGCTACTTCCTGAATTCCCATTTCCCTTGTGGCTCTTAACCCCAGGACGAGGGCTTCATACTCTGCCACATTGTTGGTAGCTTCAAATTCTAGCTTGTATGATAGAGATATGGTTTCCTGAGCAGGTGATACAAAAACCACCCCAGCTCCAGTACCTTCCCTGGAAGAGGCTCCATCAAAGAACATTTTCCAGGCGGGGGTGATGGAGGGAGGAAATTTAGGGGAAATGGTGGGTTGCTTTCTGATTTTAAGAGGAGGTTCAGGAGCATTGGTGAGTTGTAGCACACTGGAACCTAAATCAGTGTCTAAGGCAAAAATGGGATGGTTGGTAGGGTTGGCCTCATCACTGATTATATAGGCCAGTTGGGCTTCTCTGTATAGCCTTCTATGCTCTCCTCCAAACACTGGGATAGTAGCATATGTGAGGTCCATTTGAAAAGTTCCCCCCAGTCTTTTTATCCAAGATCTTGATAACAACATACCAAACTTGGGGGGGACATCGGCCACTACAATATCCATGACCACACTTTTCATGGGCAACTGAAACAAGGTCACGACCAGGTCTTTGATAACTCCAAGACACTAAACTTTCCTAGAGTTTAAGGAATAGAGGTCATGATAGGCTCGGGTGACTTCTAGCCCTAACTCTTCCATGACATTTTTGGGCATGAGGTTGTGAGAAGCTCCAGAATCCATCAAGCAGTTGTGCAGCACCTTGTCATGTATGTTTAGGGAAGTGTAGAAGGAAGGGGATGAGTCATTCCTGTCTTCTACCATAGGACCTAGGATGACTGCGGGATTTTCATCTTGTAAATTGATGGAGTCTGTGGGAAGGCATGAGGTCTCTGACTGTAAAATCTTAGAGAAGCATTTCTTGAACCCTTCATGTTTAATCAACTCGGTCAAGGCTACAGGAATTCTAATCTTTTGAATTTCATGCTCGAAATTAAAATAAGATGTAAGCTTTGGAATTTCTATTATTTCAGGAACATGACTCTAGACCATGGGAAAGAGGGGTTGGTGCTTCTTACCTCTGTGACTGTCTGCTACTTCATTAGCAAGCTTATCTGTTCTAGTGGACCGCTCAGGAGCATCAGGTGATGTTGTCTTTTTCTTCGACCTCATATCATATATGCCTTGGTTTTCAATAGCCTTATCTCCTTTGCTCAGTTCATTTAGCTGAATTTCCATGAGGGACTCCTTGTAGGCTGATTAAGTGAGATGAGGAAAAGGAGGAGTGTCTCTAAAGCAATGGATTTCAGGATCAAGCTCGCCTATTTCTCCTTCTTCCCCCTCGGCCACAAAATTGTTTTCAAAAGGGGCCTGAATTTTCTGGTCTTCTCTGTCTCTTCCCCTCTCTCTTTGCACATTCGAGGGAGTAAAATTGTTTGGCCTCCTGAAACCTCCTTTTTTTTTGGCCTATTGAGAAACTGAGGAGGAGAAAATGGAGTTCCAACAGAAGGAGATGGTGAATTACCTAGTTCGGTGATGGAAGCTTCTTCTTCAGAGTTCTTTCCTTTTCTGAGAACCACCTCCGGATCAGTTTCAGGTGTAGCTAGAGGCAGCTGTGGATGAGACCGTGTGTGTCTGCCTCTGAAAGCCACAATTAATAGAGTAGGTTCTCCCCAGTGGAGTCGTCACAATGGAGTCGCTAGGTGCACAGTAACAATCTTCAAAGGCTCTAATACCTGATGTACCTTCGGAATCAGAGGTTCAATGTCGTTCAATCCCGGGGAAAATTTTCAACTTCGTCCTCGGCAGCGACGCCATAAATGTTAGCATCAGAAGTCACCCTTGGATTGTGTTAATGTTTAGGCCATTATTATAGTTCTTTGCATTTCATTAGATAAGAGCATAATAAGAACAAGATCACTGAGAAATACACATTCACAAGAGACACAACATTTATCCTGGGAAACCCTCTAGGGGAAGAAAACCCAGCAAAAACTTCCTTATCATAAATAGCTTATACAATGTTCAAGAGATAACTCAAACCAATACAGATAGTCCTCTCCAAGAGATGCACCACTCTTCTCCCTCTCTCCAACTGGTAATTGCAGCTTGCCTCATAAGATAATGAGCAAGTGAGTTGTGTGTTTGAAGTGAGGCGCTAGCCTCTTATTTATA
>ML777385.1:1016669-1029739 GCA_009831015.1 Picea engelmannii | reverse complement strand
TCACTGAGAAATACACATTCACAAGAGACACAACATTTATCCTGTGAAACCCTCTAGGGGAAGAAAACCCAGCAAAAACTTCCTTATCATAAATAGCTTATACAATGTTCAAGAGATAACTCAAACCAATACAGATAGTCCTCTCCAAGAGATGCACCACTCTTTTCCCTCTCTCCAACTGGTAATTGCAGCTTGCCTCATAAGATAATGAGCAAGTGAGTTGTGTGTTTGAAGTGAGGCGCTAACCTCTTATTTATATCAGACTGGCACGTGTGAAAGGTCACAACTGGCAGGGCTGACCTCTCACTCTGGGTGGGTAAACCCACCTTAATTAATTCTGGGTCTTCCATTATAACTGTTGGGGCCAACTTCTTATTCTGTCCTTTGTAATTGTCCGATGACCAATCCGCAAAAGGGGATTTGGTCCTTATACAATTACCGACATGATTAATCCTCAATGGGGATTAATCCAATAACAATAATAATAATAATGACATGATTAATCCTCAATGGGGATTTAATCCAATAATAAAAATAATAATAAGAATGCTCTTCGCAGTTACATTATTTCAACAGATTGCTTGCAGGAGCAGAGCCCAACGCCCATCAGTTTTATGTCAGGATTGTTTTAAGGGGTGATCGAATGGGTAGTAACTCGAGAAGATATCACTCTAATTCAGGGACTGGGTCTGGTATGTAAGGAACAAAGGAGGTCTTGATCTAACTTCAGTTAGTGAGTTGATTGTAAAATGGGCAGGTGGAAGACTTAGTGAGAGGAATGAGCAAACTACTTCAGGCAATAGGCCTTTCATCAGTTGATAGAAGAAAAACTCTAAATGCAAGATCCTCTTGGTTCAGGGCTTCGGGAAACTGAAAGGGGAACTTGACTGGATCCTCCAATTCCAAGTCGTTCAGTGCTAAGAAAATCACAGATACCAATTAGAAACAACGCAACTGTTACAGTGATCTAACCTACATCATCCTATAACAATCACAACTGACTAGATCCTCTAATTCTGAGCTATTCTAACACAGTGTAAACAAAGACATGAAAGAAGATGACATTCATAAGGCAAGAAATCTCGAGAGTTCATACATAACCAGAATAACAATGCTTCATTAAAGTTTTACAACCGGGAGCCTTGCTCAACCATCGATAGATTACAAAATGCAAAGGCTGAGTCTATATACTCAGGAAAAATTGCCTCACAGAGGCGTGTCCAGTCACCCAAGGCTTGGTGTCCCTTCAATCAAACTCGTACTGATATATTTCTTCGAGCGCCATCTTAACTGCGCATGGCTCCTATAAGGAAGGTAGCTGAGCCATTAAATGTCAAGCTAGAGTGTGCAAAATTTTCTGTCTATTCGAAGACTTTGGCATGGATCCTTGAAACAAACCAGTACACAGGACCCCCTTCGAGCAGACCGCTTGCTAGATTCTCCATGCCTCACATTTAATGATCGAAAGGAGGTTTCAACCACCCATTCTTGCCTTCATTAACTTCAAACGAGAAACATGATTGAGATCGGATCTGATGGCGCTTGGAGATCGTGATGATCCCCTTTGTAACTGAGCTCAGTGCCTTTGGCCCCTCTTACACAGCTCTTTTCGTTTCCCAAATGACCACGGGTTGTGACCCTGTGCTTACTTTCAACGGTGCTTTTCGGTGCTTGTGGATATGAGGGAGATGCTCTTTGCACTTCGAAACTGCGATGGGCGGAAAGGTGGAGAGCCTCCTCGCGTGCCAGGTGTCCGCTTCAGATGGACGGCTGAGACTGCCCTTTGATACTGTGGGCCTAACTTCGGGCGCCATTGGCACTTCGGGGTTCGGGGTTTCGAGATATTCAACGACATAAAACCTCCACCCTTTGGACTCACGATTGCCGAAAAGTCGACGTGACTAGATTTCGTGCCACGCGTTCTCTTGGGATGAACGGATGCCACCCATTTCACTAGCCTCGGCGCAACTTCGCTAGCCTCGATTTCCCGCCAACCATTGATCTGTTCCTTTGAATGAATCCTAGCCACTGAAATCAGACTGGACACCCGCTTTAAGCCCGAAAGAGACTTCTTCCATGAGCTACGCTCGGCACTCATTACACCATTTGTAGGCCTGATCGCTCTTGTGCCTCGGACGAGAAATGTTACTAACAAGCACGAAATTCGAGTGCTAAGGGACAACATCATAGAATGGATCAGGAAAGTGGTCGAATACTGGGTAAATATGGACCAGGAGCCTCGGGAGTAGATTCAAGAGAAGTGGGATGATTGCAAAAAGAGCTGGGAAAAGATTAATCGAAAGATGAAAGACATCGACCTCCCAAAATTCGGCTCACCCGAGGACTTTGTCGACCTGCATGACATAGTCAAGCAATGTGAAAAACAAGATTCCACATGGGTAGTGGAGATATCAAAGGTGGCGAGCATAGCGCCAGGTCAAGTACAATAGTTCATGGAGTGTCTGATTAAGGCTCGAATATTGTTGTAGCAGATAAGTGTTAAAATGGGTAAGTACAGAGCACGAGAAGTAGAAGTGAAAGAAATTTTTTCAGCCCTGATGGACCAACACAGGTTCCCGTATGCCAACACGTGTGAGGAACTCTTCATCAAGTGGTCAGAGTATGAGAAGAGTCATCCACTTCAGTAAAACTATTTGATGATTCTTAGAAGACAGAGAGATGAGAGTGCAATGTGGCAATATTTTGTTTACTTATCTTACACTTTTAATAGCTATTTTTAGTTAATGATTCATTATAAATAAGAGGATTGACCTTTTAGCAAAGGTCGATGGTTTTTGCAAAAACCCTCATTTTTTGGAATTGTAAAGAACTATTTCTAAACTACCTTAATTGAGAAGTCATGTTTAGGACCAGAGACAAGCTTTTGCTTTTCATCAAAGGCATGTGTGATTGGATTTGAGGAGGAATTGCTTCTAACTTTATTTCAAGAATGGATGTTGTAATGAGTAAGAGTTTCTAAATCTATTGACAAGTTAGTTGTTTCAATATTTTTTGTAGTTCTTGTCTCTAATGATGAAATAAAATTGTTGTGTTAATGTGTGATTAATGCTAGAACTAAGGAAACTATTTTCTTGCCATCATTTTGTTTCATGTATGTTTTCTTTCGATAATTGTATCTCAGTCAATAATTTAAATACCAGCAAGTTAATGTATTAGTACTAGCCTTGTCACAGGTGTGAATATCTGTGTTTGCATGCTTGAGCACAAGGGTTATCCCAAGCTCATCCTTCTTTAGTAGTTAATATCCCCCCTTTTACCGCTGGTTTATACCAGCACACATCTTTTGATCAAATCCATCTAATAAAAGAAAAGACAAAAAGAGAACATTTAAATTGAAGGAGGAACTTTCACAAGAAGATATCATGTAAATCATTCCGTAAATCCCATCGATAAATTGGTCGGATCGAAATATCTAGAGAACCATTCCACCATCAAATGTTGCAGATTCTAATTGGGCCTCCATGGAGGGTTTGGTTCCTGTTGTTGAGTTAAGTGAATTTAGGACCCCTCAACATAATTGGTGCTAGAAGGACAACCTATTGAATGAATGGCTAATAATATTTCTGATATAATATTTTGCACATCCTGTATATTCAAAACAAACCTCATGCATGGATATTCATTCTCAAGATAACCCACATACACTGAGTAATTTTGAAACGAGTAACTCACCCCAGCAAGAGGAAGAACATATATTCCATGAAATACCTTACGCTCTTCCCCATGAGGAGTTGAACTAGTTCAGAAGAATCACAAGAGATTATGCTCAGAAAATTGGATCATTACCCTTACTTCCTCGTAGAAAAAAAATAATCAAACCAATGGTTGACACCCCCGACCAGGTTTTTTTTCACTCAGTAGAATACCTGATAGATTTTTCCCTCACCAAGATCAAACATCCCCTTAATCTAATCCCCGAAACACCATCTGGTAACTAATCTGAGCCCGATGATTTTGAATATGACGAGGAAGGGTTTAACTCGGATCCCTCAGCTTTGGAGTCAGACACCACAGAGGATAAAAATGATCATAATAAAGAAAGGGGAAAACCACCTCAAAACAATCAACCTTGGTTGGCCAGAGATGCCCTGGAAATCCCCAGACAGGTACATAACCTCCCTCAACATCCATAAAAGTTACTTCCTAAGTTTGACCCTGAAACCTATGGATTGCCTGAAGATCATATTAAAAAGTTCATACTAGCTATTAGACTTATGAATGTTCAACATGAAGACATAGTATGCAGGATTTTTCCTTATACCTTTGAGAATTCATCCCCCACGTGGTATTTTAACTTTCCTGTAGGGTCCATAACTAGTTGGACGAAGTTTCAAAAATATTTTTTAGACAAACTTGTAGAAGAAACCACTACAAGAGATTTATTGGTTGAATTGTTCGTCGCCACCATGAGTTCAAAAGAAAAGGTTAAAAAGTTCAATCAACGATTTATCACTATCCTGAACAAATTTAAACCCGAAGATAAACCCACTCAGGAGTTGCAAATTGAGGTATATGATAATGCTCTCCCTGCTTCTATTTCCATGTTTGTAAAAAGGGCTGCCAAGCATACCCTAACTGAAAATTTCAATGAAGCTAAAACAGTTGAATTACAAATGAAGGGATGTAAAGAGGGCCATGTATCACTAGTTAAGAAGGAAGCTCAACCTCCACCCAGGAGAGGAATCTTGTTTACTAGACCCGCAAGGAAACAAAGAGAACAGGGTCCCAAAAAGGGAAGTGGAGACATAGAAGACCTACAACGGATGATAAAGAAATTGTCAAATGAAATAGTAGACATGAAAAGAAGTGCAGGGGAAGGAAACCAAGGCTAAAGGACTTATAAACCATGTTTTAAAAGAAACCCATCGTTCAAAGCAATTAAACTTCCCCTAGCCAACTTAAACATCGATCTAGGCAATGTAGCATCCCACTCTTTATGTACCTATCATCAAGAGAAACATTCTGAAAGAAACTATCCACAATGGGTGCATGTCATGAATTTGATGGCCAATCGGTTCCTAGATGAAGTTTCCCTTACCGAACAATCAAGTGGCTCAACGGTGAATGTTGTCGATCGGGAGGAAGTTGACCTGCCGGAAGAAACAACCATGTTGTTGTGGGATCCTGTCTTGTCAATGCCTTCCAATGATATATTTGAGGTTCAAGAACCACCCGTTGAGGTTTTGGTAGTGCAAACGCGAAGTAGGGGTCAGCTAGTCTCAATGAGATTACCATTTCCCAAACCTCGAGAGGAGAAAAAACAACCAATCATTTGAAAGCACCTTTTGTCCCCAAAATAAATCTTATAAACATCCATACACGAGAATCACCCAAGCTAGACTACAACATAGTAGAAGATTTTTAAAAAATGAAGGCAAATGTATCGATCATGGACATGTGTAGAATTCCCCAGTGAAAGGAATTTCTGTTACAAGCCTTGAAGTCAGTAGAAACTCCTATAACAAGCACTTACCAAGGGGAAAATCCAGCTCCCATGGATCTAAAAAATAAACCAAATGTGAACGCTTGCTCTATAGATAAAAAAGGAAAGACTTTCATCCCACCTTTCCTTTTAACATTTGAAGTATTCAACAGAAACCTCCATAATTGTTTAGTTGACTCAAGGGCATCCTCTAATGTCATTCCATTATCTATCTGCAAGAAATTAAACACAATCACACTCAAAAGTGATAAACATGTTATACAACTAGACAAAACTCAATTAAAATTTATTGGAGAACTCAAGGATGTCATGATCATAATGGCTACACACCTGAAATTTGTTCAAGTAATTGATATCATTGTAGTGGATATACCAGAAGCTTATGGACTACTACTTAGTCAAGATTGGTCTGAAAAGTTGAATGGATACTTTAGCATGGACTGGTCTCACCTCTGGTTTCCATTAAAGGGACACACAAACATTATTAGGATCGATAGGGAAAGGTATCTCAAACATATTGTCATTGATTTAGAAGCCTTCAACGAACTATCGTCAATAGATTTCCCCTTGCTAGGAAACTACTCCTACGATTCGGATTTCGACAATTTCTCCCCTCTTTTATCTAACGTACCTCTTACTCAAAAATCTGAAATGGATTTTCAAGTAAATCTACCGGTAGCAGTGGAAGAAACCCTCTTCTATCAAGAAAATCTATTGGAAACCACAAACAAACTAGGTGGAGAGGAGGAAGTTAGTAGGCAAGGAGAAGATGATGATTTTCACTCACAAGTTTGGACCCTATACTTTGATGGGTCTAAATCGCAAGAAGGGTCGGGAGCAGGATGTATCCTCATTGATCCGAAAGGGAAACAAAATTTCTTGTCCTGCAGACTGTAATTTGAATGCAATAATAATACTGTCGAGTATGAAGCTTTAGTGCAAGGACTAAATAAATCCATAGACTTAAAATATTAAAGAACTAAAATTTTTTGGGGACTATGAAATTATAGTTAGGAAAGTAAAGAATACTATACATTGCAACTCTCCCCACCTGAGGAATTACCAAAAGGAGGTGCACATGATAATAGAAAATTTTGAATCCTTCAACATAACATTGATTGCCATGAAAAATAATGCTCTTGCTGACTCCGTGGCCATTGCTGCCTCGAGGCTATCCCCTTTAGAAGACTATGAAGCCTCCAGGTTCACTGTGGAACTTCTCTACAAACCATCAGTGCCCAACAATATTTATAATTGGAAGGTATTTGAAGGAGATGAAAAGATTATAGACTTCCTAACCAATTAGGAAAATTTTAAAGACCTGGCTATTGACGATGAAGTATTCCAAGAGCAACTAGTAGAAATTGATTTCCGTGAACAAAGAGGTGAAATATATCACTCTAGTAACAAACCAAAGTTTCACAAGATACCGAAGGGGGTAGCCAATTTGGAGAACCTATTTGACTTAAGGGAAAGATTTAAAGGGTCAACAAACACAAAGATAGGGATCTTGTGTCTCATGTACAAGATTATAAACCTAGGAACCCTGAAAAAGCGTAAAAATATAAATCTAGGAAAGACAATGTATAAATAATAAAGGAAATCCTATCTCAAACTTTTCAGAGAATATCAAGATGTTTTTGCATGGTCCTACTGAGATCTGAAAACTTATGACACTCACATTATTCAACACAAAATCCCATTAAATCTTGGATTAAAACCCTTCCAACAGAAGCTCTGGAAGTACCACCCATCCCTAGAACCCCTCATGTGTCAAGAGTTAAAGAAATTACTAGATGCTAAAATTATCTTTCAAGTTAGACACTCTGCCTAGGTAGAAATTTTGGTTCCTGTCAGGAAAAAGTCTGGGGAAATCCGCCTGTGTGTGGATTTCATAAACCTCAACAGAGCATCAAAAAAGGATAACTACCCAGTCCCACCAATGGAACAACTCTTACATATCGTGTCTGGCTCTAAAATTTTCTCCCTGTTAGATAGATTTTCGGGTTACAACCAGGTTCTATTTTTAGAGGAAGACCGATTGAAAACTACCTTATGAACCAAGTGGGGAACCTTTTCTTTTAAATGCATGCCCTTTTGGTTAATTAATGCAAGGGAAACCTTCTAGAGGGCCATGGATGTATCTTTTCAGGGATTGATCAACAAGTGTGTAGTAGTCTATTTGGACGACGTAACTGTGTATTCAAAGAACATAGAAGATCACATCCAACATCTAACCCAGATTTTGGAAAGGTGTAGAAAATACGGTATATATTTAAACCCTAAGAAAAGTATCTTTCGTGTTGAGGAAGGGAAATTACTAGGTCATATTATATCTCAAGCAGGAATTCACATAGACCCGGAATGAATTAAGGCAATAACTCAGCTTCCCTTACCCCACAAAAAAAAGCTATGCAATCCTTCTTTGGGAAAATCAATTTTGTGAGGAAGTTCACCCCGATTTTGCTGAAACTATCAAAGCCTTACAAAAAATGATCTGCAAGGATGTTGAATTTAAGTGGGGATGACAAACGAAAAAATTCTTTCAACAATATTAAGACTACAATATCTGAAGCTCCAGTGTTGTGAAGTCCCGACTTTAGCAAAGATTTTTTCCTCTACACTTTTGCCTCCAACCAATCTTTAGCTGCAATATTGACTTAGAAGGATGATTACAACAATGAGGCCCCAGTCTCATTTATGATCACTAATATCTAAGGGGTCGAACTAAATTATCCTACTATAGACAAACATGCTTATGCGGTATACAAAGCAGTAAAACATTTCAGATCTTACATCCTAAAAAATCACACCAAAGTCATTGTGCCTCATCCCGTAGTCCGATCCATATTCACTCAATGGGAGATGGGGGAAATAAGAGGAAATTGGATGGTAGTTGTCCAATAGTTTGATCTAGATATAAAACCTTCCAAACTATTTAAGGGACAGGGATTGTATAAACTGGTCATTGAAGCCCAAGACCAAGTAAATGAAGACTCTGGGTGGGAGAATGAATTGGTATTATGGTGTAGTGAAGCTTTATATGTTCCCCCAGGGAAAGAGTCTTGGTATGGAAAAATAATTTATCTCTTGCATCACGGGACTTTCCCAGAAAACCTAAACCCTAAGGAAAGGAGGGCTATTAGACTAAAATCGGCACAATATCGCCTCATAAACTCGGTGCTCTTCTGCGTGAATTATGATGGGGTACTTTTGAGATGTCTCGAATGTGAAGACACATATAAGGTTATGAAGGAGCCCCATGATGTTCCTACAGGTGGACACTTTGCAGGTAACACCACCACTCACAAGATACTGATAGATGACTATTACTGGCCTACTTTGTTTAGGGATGCTCATACATACCCTAGAAACTGTAAAACTTGTCAAATAAGTGTGGAAAGGGAAAATAGAGCAGATGTCCCACTCCAATGAGTGGCCATATCCAGACCATTCGAGTAATGGTGGTTAGATGTCATAGGAGAGATTACCCTGAGTTCTTCAAAACAACATAGATACATATTGACCGCTATGGACTATTTTACGAAATGGGCAAAGGCCATCCCTCTGACTCATGTAAATGAAAAGGTGATAATTCAATTCATAGAACAACAACTGATCACAAGGTTAGATATGCCTTTAGTTCTTGTTTTTGATAATGTCACTTAATTTTATTCCACCCTACTAACATAGTTTTCTCTAGATAAAGGAATCATAATCAGATACTCTGCAAACTACTATCCATAGGGGAATGGAGTGGTAAAATCAACCAATAAGAACCTAGTGAGGATCTCGAAGAAAACGGTTGCAGACAATTAGAGGAATTGGCATAGTTCGCTTCATAATTCCTTATGGACCGATAGAGTAACACCCAAGGAAGCTATAGGGAACTCCCCATACTTTCTGGTATATGGAAAAGAATCCATTCTCCTGAACAGACTATATCTTTCATCTCTTCAACTTGCTCAGGGTTCTAGAGGACAACCCTCATCGGTTATTCAACAAAGGAATAATAACCTCCTCGTGCTGGAGGAAGAAAGGGAGAAAGAAAAATCAAAGTTCATCGCTCATCAGTAGATATTTAAAATATTGTTTGACAAGCATAAGGCCAAAGAGAATAATTTTGATGTAGGAGTCTTAGTCCTGAAATGGGATAGAGCGAATGAACCGAAGGGAAAACATTCGAAGTTTCAGAGTTTATGGCTCGGACCTTTTCAGGTATCCGAGAAACTTGGGGCAGGCACATATCGGTTGCAAAATCTGAGGGGGGAACTTGACGCCATTCCAGTGAATGGCCTAGCCCTAAAACAATATTTCTGTTAAAAAATAAATAAATAAATATGTGTGTGTTTTCATGTTATTTTATTTTGCTGGGGTTAAGTAGGCTAATTGCAGTGTTCTTTATTTTTTTTTTTCTTTTGTGTGGTAATTTTGTGCTTTAAATTTGTGTTGTTCAAGGCATTGGTTGGCCTTAATCAATACAGTGTATCAAACTCTGTTCCTGACTCATGCTTACATGCAACACAAGAAACGCTGGGCAAATTATGTTTTTCTTAAAAGAGTTGTGTATCTAACCTTTGAAAATAAACGAATTTGGAAAGTGATGAAGTGTTCGCCTGGTGGTCTGGTAAAACCTAAAGGGAAAGATGGTAATCTGGAAAGGACCACATGTACCTCAAGACAAAGCTAGAAAAATTTCACCTTAACCATCTCATCTTGCAGATAACAGTCATCCTCCTCTCCCACTCACTTAGGGCATCTCTGCCAAAAATAAATCAATTATATCAAATGAGCATGAAGTAGGAGAGGGTATCCAGATAAATCTGTCGGGGATATTGATGCTCGTTGGGAGTGGAGCAAGGTCGATGACGTCGGGGTGACTCCATCAGGGCTATCGACGCTCGCTGGCAGTGGAGAAACACCGCAACAAATGAATGATGATAACTAAAATTCTTGGTGCCATTGAATACTTTACTTGATTCTTGTCAAAAGGGAGCATAGGTCATGGTCAAAAGGAATTAAGGTGGAATAAAGGTTGAAACCCCATAGGCGGTCCTAGATTTAAGAATTGAGGGAATTTCAAACGCAAGGATAGAAGAGACTCTGATAAAAACCAAAGCCATTTAGGTTATTAATCATTTTCTACATCAGCTAAGCCCAGGGAAGGAACAAATATTCTACTTTTGCCTAGTGAATCACCATTTTTTGAGCGCTCAACGCACCCTAAAAAGCCTTATGATTTTTTTTACTTTTTCGGTACCACTTGTTTTTCATTGACTATCTAAATTGAGTTCATTGTGGGGGGGATGGTTTATTTTGTTTTCATGACTCTTATTGATTAGTTTGGATGTGTTTGAACTCGTTAAAAGAAACCTTGTGTCTAAAAGAACTTAACACTATGATTAAGAATCCACAACTGACGTTTGCACCTAACGTGCTTGTGTTCGGTGTCGAAAAAATTCAAACAGATAAAGTGGCCATTTAGTTACACTAATCACCGATCGATGATGCACCATCGGCATCGACAGAAGGCCGAGTTGGTTTGCGTGAGTTATTCGCCAAAACGTTTCAGGAGATAGTTGATCCCCATTGGCATCGTCAAAGTATGGGAGGAATAGACATTGGAAAAATCCTTAAAGAAACCACCGATAGTCGATGATCGATGCTCTTTCGCGGCGTCAGGGAAACCTAGAAGGGTTAAAACAATTGTTTTTTTTCTGCGATAAAGAAACTGTCGATCCCCAATACACTTTCAGCATCGGGACTTTTTCGACAAAATCGATCCAGGAGCACTTGGGTAGGTTTGTCACCAATCCCCGATCCTTGATACTTTTCGGTGTCGCTAAGATAGGATTGGGTTTAGAATGTATAGCTTAAATAAAGTCTTGATTCTGATTAACAAGAGTAAATGAAGACATTGGTGTTGAGTGCCACGTGTCTTTGTCGTGCAGGGGTGTCATACGGCCTGGTTTTCGTCCCGAGTCATATTAAGGTTCCATGTGTCCTAGTCACACCTCCTAGTCATCTTTGCCACATCAGATCTGTACGAAAATATCCTTCGACATCAAAGATTTTGTAGGAATATATCAACGAAAATTGTTCAAAGCCGAACCCTGACCCCCGACACACCAGCGGGACTAGCGAAATGATGGAATTTTTTCGACACAAGATACGATCGGATTCTAGCATTCAATAAACTAGTTATTGCTTCATCCTACATATGTTTCTACCCCATGCGTTGATTGAACGACAACGATTTGAAACAAATGATAGACCACGTTACAACCCGCACATGTGTTGTAAACCTACGATCGAAGTTAATGTTAAACGTCTTTGAGGATTTGGCGGAAGATTCAAGAGAACAACATTAATAACCCAAATTGAATGGTTGATGCGACAAGGTTTGTTCATCATGTTTAAATCTATAACATAAATAACAAATGACAAATGACAAACATATGTGAGCTCACATAAAATCTATATTAACAACTCAAAATAAAAAATATATTATGGAGAAATCAAAGTATTTACTTTAAAACATCAACTCTATTACAAAATGATGAAATCCATGACTAACCCATTATCTCAAGAGTAAAGACTAACTACGTTCTTTTTTTCCCTTTCTTTCTCTCTTCCTCTCCTCCTCTCAAATGAGGAGAGAGCCCTATTATTTATACATTAGTGCTTTAAAATGAAGATAAGCAGCTCATAATTACAAATCCACTTTTCTCTCAACCAATTCCACTTTTCTCTCAACCAATTTTCTATAATTACGAAATACTTATCCCTTCAAATCCTCTCCACTTTTCTCTCAACCAATTTTCTATAACTACAAAATACTTATCCCACTTTTCTCTCACAAATCCTCTCATGATATTCCTCCATGAAATTAGCTTGAATTATCTCCTTCAAATTTTGAAAAGATGGAGAAAACATTCGGGAAGATTTTGAATATTCCTTGGTTGAAAGATTCAAATATCCCTACATTACAAAGCTCACACAAATCTTTGAGATATATATGAAAAATATATTGAGTTCTAATATTTAATCATAAATTCTCTTTTAATAATAAAATGAATAAAGTGGAAAATAATAAGGTGAAACCCAAATGTATTCATGAAAATAGTATAATGAATGGTTAAATGAAGTGATAGAATGTGAGGAATGGTGAAAGGAAAAGAGGATGAAAATGCGACAATTCTGAGACTCAACATTCCCCCCGATTGAACTTGTTGCATGTCCTCATACAAACTTGCATAAAAAATTTTCTTCTCAATTTTGTCTTTGCATGATTATATTTTNGTTGCACGTCCTCATGCAACCTTGCAAGGTTATTATTTGGGACTTTTGGCTTCTTTCCATGATTTGAAATGCGTGAGTGGTAGCGTTTTTCTTATGGTTGGTTCTTGTGTGACAACCATGAATATAACAAATGTTGTTTCTTGTGTTAACAACATTACTTGTGTTTTTTCTGCAATACATAATATTTGGAATCATACATGCATTGGAAATGATGAACCATCAATGTAAATTAGAAATCCTTTTCTTCATGTTATGAATCATGCCAAAATAGAGCAATATCTGGAATCAAAGTGCAATAACGTGT
>ML777385.1:1000695-1011166 GCA_009831015.1 Picea engelmannii | reverse complement strand
TTTTGTTTTTTCTTTCCAATTTATTCCTAAATCCACAAAGTTAATTTTCTTTATTATTATTTTCTTTTCTTTTATTTTTATTTTTATATATTCCTAATAAAACTAGAAGATTTATTAAAAAGAATTTGAAAAGAAAAATTTTATTTATTTTTTTTAGCAAATGGAGATTGCAAATTTAAAATTGTAGAATAACAATTAATTAGGCGTTTTTCTTTCATCACCAACAACTTCAATCCTATTGATGAGAGTTCTTTGGTGAGGAGTGTTTTCAATGTTCAGAAAGACCACAATATTTTCAATGGATTGTTGACGTTTCAAATTCATATCATGATCTATCATCACGACAAGAAGCCTGAGTTTTAATTGGAGAGAATAGTTTCTTATAAATACTAACATTCTACTTTCTGATCCCCGAGATCGCAAGAAGTGCGAAGGAGGTGAAGGAGAGCATACTTATTCAATGCTAAAACAAAAAGGAGATCGCATGAAGTGCGAAGGAGGTGAAGGAGAGCATACTTATTCAATGCTAAAACAAAAACGAGATCGCATGAAGCGTGGAGGAGAGCATACTTATTCAATGCTAAAACAAAAACTGAAAATAAAATTGTTTTATTCATTTTTCCTACCTACTCTACTCTAATTGAACAAATATCCAATGTAACCATACACACAACAGTAATAAGAATATATTCACTATCAATTAGAATATAACATCTAGAACATACAAAAATAAAAAAATTTAATTGTTGTAATTGTGGATTAACTAAATAAAAACAAAAAAATTGATCTAACCTAATACTTTCTTGAAACCATACTTCGATAGGATTTTCATAGACTTGAGTTATATTTTGATTTAGATCACTCGAAATCACTGTCAATTTTGTGAAATGAAATCTAGAACATACAAAAATAAGAAAATTTAATTGTTGTAATTGTGGATTAATTAAATAAAAACAAAAAATTTTATCTAACCTAATACTTTCTTGGAACCATATTTCGATAGGATTTTCATGGACTTGAGTTATATTTTGATTTAGATCACTCGAAATCTCTTCATTGTCCTTCTTGATCTCATGTTCAAATAGTTGTTCCCCATCCGATGTATAGGATTCTTCGAATGCTAATTTTTCTTTTGATTTTTTTGAAGGAGTAGTTAAGATTTTGACTGCGGTCAAAATATGCTATTCTTGGGAAGAAGAGATCCTAGTTGTTGTTAGGATTTGAGTGAGTTGTTACAAACTTACGCTCATCCTAAAATCATCTTAAAATCATCTTACTGGTATTCAAATCATATAATGCAAATGAAAAATTGGGACAAAGAAGTACCAGACATTACGAAATAATATTAGTACAAAAGTAGTGCAAAATCATAGATAAATAGGTACAAAATCAAAAGAAAACTCCTATGAAATAAGAAACTAATTCATAATGAAAGAAATAAAATTTACATAAAAGAAAGCAATCTTGTAGTAAAATAAGCACACTTGCAAGAAAAATAAATTACGGGAAAGTAAACACACTATGCAAGAAAGAATTTTGCAGGAAAGTAAGAAAATTGAGGAAAGTAAACAAACTAAGAAAAGTAAGCAAACTTGCAAAAAAAGTAAACACTATTGAGGAAAGGGAACAACCAGGTTTTGGAATGACCCATTAAAATGGATGTGCAGGTTCTTACCTCTCATCTTAAAGTTTCTCCTCCCCTTTGTTGTGTAATTAAAGGCAACCTACCTACCTAAGCTCTAATCCCTTTAACACCTCCTCGGCAATAGCGCCAAAATGTCAAGGAGTTTGTAATATTATGAGGTGTAAGCATAATATATGCAGGGTGAAAGTAAGCTAATGTAATATAATGGTTGAAAAAGAAACACACGACTGAAATTGAATTTCATAAAATAAACGAAAGCATGAAATAACATAAATTAAACCTAATTGAGAAAGCATGAAATTGAATGGCATGTCATAAACGAAAGCATGAAATTGCATAAATTAAACTTGATTGAGAAAGCATGAAATTAAACAAAGGAAAAATCATCTATAACATAAATAACAAATAACAAACATATGTGAGGTCACATAAAATCTATATTAACAACTCAAAATAACAAATATATTATGGAGAAATCAAAGTATTTACTCTAAAACATCAACTCTATTACAAAATGATGAAATCCATGACTAACTCATTATCTCAAGAGTAAAGACTAACTACGTTCTTCTTTTTCCTTTCTTTCTATCTTCCTCTCCTCCTCTCAAATGAGGAGAGAGCCTTCTCATTTATACACGAGTGCTTTGAAAATAGGATAAGCAACTCACAATTACATATCCACTTTTCTCTCAACCAATTCCACTTGTCTCTCAACCAATTTTCTATAATTACAAAATACTTATCCCTTCAAATCCTTTCCATTTTTTTCTCAACCAATTTTCTATAATTACAAAATACATATCCCTTCAAATCCTCTCCACTTTTCTCTCAAGCAATTTTTTATAATTACAAAATACTTATCCCTTCAAATCCTCTCTACTTTTCTCTCAACCAATTTTCTATAATTAAAAAATACTTATCCCACTTTTCTCTTACAAATCCTCTCATGATATTCCTCCTTGAAATTAGCTTGAATTATCTCCTTCAAATTTTGAAAAGAAGGAGAAAAAATTCGGGAAGATTTTGAATACTCCTTGGTTGAAAGCTTAAAATATCCCCACATGACAAAGCTCACACAAATCTTTTAAATATATATGAAAAATTTATTGATTTCTAATATTTAATCATAAATTCTCTTTTAATACTAAAATGAATAAAGTGGAAAATAATAAGGTGAAACCAAAAATTCATGAAAAGAATATAATGAATGGTTAAATGAAGTGATAGAATGTGAGGAATGGTGAAAGGAAAAGAGGATGAAAATGCAACAATTCTGAGACTCAACATTCCCCCCAACTGAACGTGTTGCATGTCCTCATGCAACCTTGCATAAAAAGTTTTCTTGTCAATTTTGGCTTTGCATGATTATAGTTTTTAACAATAAAGAGGATGAAAATCCCCTCCCCCACAAACTTATCTTGTTGCATGTCCTCATGCCACCTTAAAAGGTTATTCTTTGGGACTTTTGGCTTCCTTCCATGATTTGAAATGCATGAGTGGAAATTTTTTTCTTATGGTTGGTTCTTGTGTGACAACCATGAATATAACAAATGTTGTTTCTTGTGTTAACAACATTACTTGTATTTTTGCTACAATACATAAGATTTGAAAGGATACATGCATTGGAAATGATGAACCATCAATGTACATTAGAAAGCCTTTTCTTCATGTTATGAATCATGGCAAAATAGAGTAATATCTGGAATCAAGGTGCAACAAAGTGTAGTTTGGAAGAGACATGTTGATCAATGGTAAGTGAGATGACATGTGGAAAATGGAATCAAATGGTAATGAATATCCCTCCTCCCTGCCCCTGCCCCCCAATTGAAGATGTGTTATATGTACGAAAAGGAGAAAGGCAATGGAACATGGTGAGAGAATTTTCCAATGCATTCATTCTAGCATGTAAGGAATTGCATGATTAAAGTTTAGAAAACAACATACCTCCACTTACCCAAAAAGTAGATGAACTATGCAATAGGAATGTAGTTGTTGCTGGATCATGAAAAATGTGACTGCTACTCATGGAATGTGAAGTGAAGGAATCTGAACTATTGATTGATTGTATGAATCAAAATATGAAGTCTGAAAGTGGAACTATGGTGCTTTCATATGGCTAGAAAAGTACTACTGCAACTGTTGATGGAGTCATGAAAAATATATAGTCTTCACCTACTACAAAACCCAATGGTACAATTCTAATCATGCGAATAAATGTGTCGATGTCGAGCATGAAACCAAATCATTGGATTGTCGGTCATTGATGGATGTCATTAACCAATGCGAGAAAATCTCACCATTGATGTCAATGAATGCCAAGGTACCTAAGCACATCTTGCAAAGTATGAATAAATGAGCTAATGTTGAGCCACTTGCAAGATCTAACGATCAAGGGACATTGATGTATTCCCATGATTGTCGGCGAGAGAACTTTCCATTAAGAAATTCAAGCCTCAAGGTACTCATAAGAACTCTACTATCTATCACAAATAAGGTGTTGAGGTCGATGGGGCAAGACTTGTTGAAAGGTGGGCCTTAAGGAATCCCACATCAGTCAACGCGAGTTGTAAAAAATGATTGGTAGGACTATAGATGAAAAGATCTCAGTAGCAACAATGTTTATGAAAAAGAAAGCAGGATAATGTAGTCATCGAAAGATAACATAATGGCTTTATTTGCAAGGCAAAAATATGAACTGAATATAGGGAAAACTGTATGCGGCTCAAAAAGGTAGGCATGTGTGAAGTCATGATGGATAATGCAATGAAAGGTGGACTTCAATACATGCAGGAAGAATAAGCTTGGAAGGAGAAGGGTAAGTGATCATGTCATGGTGTAATTGGTTTTCTGAAAAATGGTTGTGTAGCAGGAAATGTAATGAGATGTGTGATGAACAATTAAGCTCCTTCAAGATTTCAAAGAGGCATGTCTTCTAAAAATATTGGTGATCCTTGAAAATCACTTCTGCATGAGAGTTGATCATCTTCAAACGTGTAAAAGGTTAGCACTGATCGTGCAATAAATATTGTGAGATCATCAAAAAATATAAAAGGCAGGAATGAGTACAAATGCGAGTAAATCAAATTTCAAAAATAAAATGTGTTTTTACCTTCGCCTTGGTGTGCTAATTTTGTTGTCGATTGTTGTTTGAAGTGACTCAAGAAACCAAGTTAGCTTAAATGTAAAAACATTATTTTAATATTTTTTTTAGGATTTAGGAAATGTCCATTTGCAAATTTTATATTTTTATTGTTGTTTTGAGTTTTTTATAAGTGTGATTATTCCTAAATAAACTAGAAAAATAAAAAAAAATTAAGTAAACTAGAAAGGTTTTGTTTTAAAGTTTTATTTATTTATTTTTAAATTGTTATATTTTATATTTTTTTAATCCACTACTCAAAAGAAAAAGAACAATGTGTGTGCAACCATAAATGTCTCTCTATATAGGCTTGATTTTGAAGTGCAAACCAATGAGACAGAACACAAATCACTTGAGATACTGAACAAGATAATAGAAAATCCAAAGCCTTTGAGATCCTTAATACTTTGCACATCAACGAGAGACCCTAGTTTCGTACTTGTAAATGAAATGTGCCTGATCCCTATAATTGTTTCTAGCTTCTGGCGTTCTCCTATGGACTCCATTCCATGTAAACCGGGTGTATCATAGATGTTCAGGACTGTGTAAAGACATTTTATCCTACAATTCTCAGTGCTACAGTTTGAGTATATTTATTGACTAAATTGGGAGAATACGCGTCGTTTTGAAATGCTATGTTTGTAGAAACCAAATAATCACTCATTAGAAATCCATGAAATAGGTCTAGCTCGATCCGAAGGATTCGACCCCAAAAGGGAGAGAACGAACACTTTTCAGATGGCTATGAGTAATATATGGTGAATGATGGCTCTACATTGTGGTTTGGATTCCTTATGGATCACCGATGATGGATAGTCCAACTGATGTGTGCAGCTAGAGAGAGTGTGTGAAGCCGGCGGAGTACGTGATATCAATATTGGCGCCTTTGTGAATTCTATGTCAGAACAACACATTCATCTACTCCACCTACAATCTCTTCATCTAGACCTTTATCCCTTTAATCAAGTACTCGACCACCAGCTAATGAACAAGTTATCCCCCCGCAGATTATGTTGTGATGATTTGTGTTTCAAACAAGATCTCGTTCTTTGAACTGAACTGAGATTTCAGGTTATTTTTCTTGTTCTTGGAGTTGCAACAAACACACCTAACTATCCTATTCTTACTCTGACAAGACAAAAAAATGGTTGCATTTGATCCTTGTAGTTTTCTCCGATGACACTTGGCAAACTAAATTTGTAAGATGGGTCATGGTGTGATGGGTTGGCATAATCAATTAAAACCCACTACCTCTCTAACAAACCGAATCATAAAATATCGACCGATAATGTAGCAGGTGTCCACCGATTGGCAACAACCTATCACAATCATAACTCTGGCGATGAATGGCGGTGGATGATATTAGTTATCTCCATTGCACGGGAAAGTGGTTTATGAATTTGAACGCACAGATTTTTTTTTGGAGCATATCCCAGATAGAATCTCGTGCTGCCAGCACCATGCAATGCAAAAGACGATAAATAAACCGCTCAATGTGACCTAATTTATTTTAATCGACCGCTATTAGATTCAATATTTTCAATCATAGAGGTGGCATCATCGATTCTGGTGCGCTTATATCGAAGATGGGTCACTCTACAGTGTGGAATTCTCACCCTAAGAGCTATGGGCCTGGCTCACGCACCTATCAGGTGTGCGGGAACTTGCATGGCCTGATCAGGAAATATGGCCTTAATTGTTGTCGACAGTGCTTCCGCAGTTATGCCAAAGATGATAAACGGTGGAAAATTTAGGAGAAAATGGTGCAAATTCTGAGAGTAAGTTGTTTGTGGATGCAATTTGGGGATCTTTAACTGGAATGAGATACAGACTAATCGACAACTGCATATTTTAATGATTTTTATTGTTTTGGCAGGTTTTAACATGGGCATTGAAACTTCAATCAAGAGCTCTGGAGACCATTCAGAATTCCAAAGAATTCAACAATAGTGCAGGGGTGTTGGTGAAATTTTATTTGTGGGTTTTCGTGTTTTTTTTTTTTAAATTTTAGTTTTTTTTTTAATATTTGTTGGTTTAAATTGCTTTTGCAAGTCTCGTTCCAGATCAAAGGGTGAATACCCTTTGTTTGGTTTTTTTTTCTTTGTTTTTTTTTTTCTTCAATTTATTCCTTAATCCACAAAGCTAATTTTCTTTATTATTATTATTTATTTATTTATTTATTTATTTATTGTTCCTAATAAAACTAGAAGATTTATTAAAAACAAATTGAAATGAAATTTTTTATTTTATTTTATTATTTATTTTATTTATTTTTTTAGCAAATGGAGATTGCAAATTTAAAATTGTAGACAAACAATTGATTAGGCGTTTTTATTTCATCACCAACAACTTAAATCCTATTGCTGAGATTTTTGTAGTGAGGAGTGTTTTCAGGCATATTCGGAGAGACCACAGTGTTTTCAATGGATTGTCGACGTTTTAGATCCATATTATGATCCATCATCAAAACAAGAATCATGGGTTTTAATTGGAGAGAAGAGTTGATTATAAATACTAATTCTAAACATTTCTAAACATCTTACTTTCTGATCCTCGAGATCGCACGAAGTGCGGAGGAGAGCATACTTATTCAATGTTAAAACAAAAATTGAAAATAACATTGTTTTATTCATTTTTCCTACCTACTCTACTCTAATTGAACGTTAGAAATTATTTACATGTAGTCAAATATCCAATGTAACCATACACGCAACAATAATAAGAATATTTTCACTGTCAATTTTGTGAAATGAAATCTAGAACATACAAAAATAAGAAAATTTTTGTTGTTGTAATTGTGGATTAACTAAATAGAAACAAAAAATTCGATCTAACCTAATACTTTCTTGGAACCATGCTTCGATAGAAATTTCATAGACTTGAGTTATATTTTGATTTAGATCACTCGAAATCTATTCGTTGTCTTCCTTGATCTCCTGTTCAAATAGTTGCTCCCCATCGGATGTATAGGATTCTTCGAATGTTGATTCTTCTTTTGCATTTGGAGGAGTAGTTAAGCTTTTGACTGCGGTCAAAATATTCTCTTCTTGGGAAGAAGAGATCCTATTTGTTACTAGGATTTGAGTGAGTTGTTCCAAACTTACGCTCATCCTAAAATCATCTTGTTGGTATTCAAATCAGATACTACAAATGAAAAATTGGTACAAAGAAGTACGAGACATTACGAAACAATACTAATACAAAAGTAGTGCAAAATCATAGATAAACATGTACAAAATCAAAAGAAAACTTGTATGAAAGCATAAACTAATTCATAATGAAAAAAATAAAATTTGCATAAAAGAAATAAAAGAACGCACTCTTGCAGTAAACTAAGCACACTAGCAAGAAAAATAAATTGCGAGAAAGTAAACACATTGTGTAGGAAAGAAAACACACTTGCAGGAAAGTAAAAAAACTGAGGAAAGTAAACAAACTAAGAAAAGTAAGCAAACTTGAAGAAAAAGTAAACACTCTTGCGGAAAGGGAATAACAAGGCTTTGGAGCGACCCATTAAAATGGATGTGCAGGTTCTGACCTCTCATCTTAAAGTTTCTCCTCCCCCTTGTTGTGTTATTAAATGAAACCTACCTACCTAACCTCTAATCCCTTTAACACCTCCCCGACAACGATGCCAAAATGTCAAGCGATTTATATGGTAATGAATTCGACATAAATTATCAACCGAGGGAGTTTGTAATCTTACGAGGTGCAAGCATAATCTATGCAGGTTGAAAGTAAGCTAACCTAATCTAATGGTTTAAAAAGAAACACATTGAATTGCATTACATAAACGAAAGCATGAAATTGCATAAATTAAACCTGGTTCAGAAATGATGAAATTAAACAAAGCAAAAATCATCTATAACATAAATAACAAATGAGAAATGACAAACATATGTGAGCTCATATAAAATCTATATTAAGAACTCAAAATAACAAATCTATTATGGAGAAATCAAAGTTTTTACTCTAAAACATGAACTCTATTACAAAATGATGAAATACATGACTAACTCATTATCTCAAGAGTAAAGTCTAACTACGTTCTTCTTTTTCCTTTACTTATCTCTTCCTCTCCTTCTCTCAAATGAGGAGAGAGCCCTCTTATTTATACATGAGTGATTTGAAAATAAGATAAACAACTCATAATTACAAATCCACTTTTCTCTCAATCAATTCCACTTTTCTCTCAACCAATTTTCTATAATTACAAAATATTTATCCCACTTTTCTCTCACAAATCCTCTCATGATATTCCTCGTTGAAATTATCTTAAATTATCTCCTTCAAATTTTGAAGAGATGGAGAAAACATTCGGGAAGATTTTGAATACTCCTTGGTTGAAAGCTTTAAATATCCCTACATTACAAAGCTCACACAAGTCTTTGAGATATATATGAAAACTATATTGATTTTTGATATTTAATCATAAATTCTCTTTTAATACTAAAATGAATAAAGTGGAAAATAATAAGGTGAAACCCAAATGTATTCATGAAAAGAGTATAATGAATGGTTAAATGAAGTGATAGAATGTGAGGAATGGTGAAAGGAAAAGAGGATGAAAATGCGACAATTCTGAGACTCAACAATGATTGGTAAGGTAAGCCATAGGCTAACAAACCCTACATTCATTTTGGTTGAGGAAACTATCTGTTAGAAAAACAGGACCGCGGAGCAATAAAAAAAAACAAATGTAGAAACAAAACACAGAAGACACACAATACAAGAGAGACACAGATTTACGTGGTTCACCCAGTGTGGGCTACGTCCACTAGAGAAATTGCCAGGTCCTTCCTTTATTATTATCCAGCAAATGAAGGGATACAACCTACAACAAAACCTGTTGTAACTTCCTCTTCTTTCTCTCATAGTCTCCTCTCTCAGAATACAATATTCACCATCAACCATAGCCGTGATACATTTCCCTCATAAAAGAGCGTTGCCTTCTAGGGAAAAAAACCCTAACATAATCTCTATCGTTAGATCTGCGACCTTATAATGAACGGTCCAGATTTACAATGAAATTACAATATACTTTTACAAGGCAATTTTTGCTTCGGGGGTCCGCTTACCCCCAGACCCCCCAGCCGGGGGGATAGCCCCCCCCGGACCCCGCAGAGGGGGTACCCCCCCTCTGCACTTCCCCGCGTGGAAGAGTGTACATACTTCTGGGGTGTAAATACTTCATGGGGTATAAACATGGCTGAAAGCAGGGACCTCTGAATCAGGAACATAATCAGGCTCCATAACCAACAATCTCCCACTTGGAGACTGGTCTCAACAACTCCACCGCTTCTATATATGCTGGACTCTGAACCTTCCTGGACTTGACAAATTTCTCATTTTCATCTTCATTCTTGAAGACCAATTGAAACTAAGCAAGAACTCAGTTTCTCCATGGTTACTCCCTTTGTTAACATGTCTACAGGATTCTGGCTAGTGTGTATCTTTTCCAGCTTCAATTGTCCATCTTCCAAGGTGGATCGTATGAAGTGGTACCTCAAATGTATATGCTTAGTCTTCAAATGGAAGGTTGAGTTCTTTGCAAGGTGAATGGCACTCTGACTGTCACAATACAATCGATTGTTCTCCTGCTTCTTTCCCAATTCCTCCATAAACCTTTGTAACAAAATCATCTCTTTACTAGCCTCTGTAGCAGCAACATACTCTGCCTCTGTTGT
>ML777385.1:965418-998148 GCA_009831015.1 Picea engelmannii | reverse complement strand
GGAGCTCTGCAGTCTTTCTTCAGATGTCCTTTCTTCCCACAATTCCAGCACTCTATCTTTCCAAGTCTGGATTTGGATCTTCCCTTCCTAGAATTTCCATGGTTTCCTGAGCCCTTTCCTCTATCCTTTTGTCTTCCCCTGTTATCCATGTTCAACGCATTTCCTAATGTCTCACCTGTTCTTTTCCATCGCATTTCCTCACTAAGGATAACACCAACAACATCATCAAATTTTAAAGTATTTGAACCAGAGACAGAGTTACTTACAGCCATGACCAAGCCATTCCAGCTTTCTGGCAATGAGCACAAGATTAGAAGAGCCCTGACCTCATCATCAAAGTCCACTTTTACAGAACTTAGTTGATTAGTAACCGTAATAAATTCATTTAAATGATCTGCAACAAACCCACCTTCTGACATCTTCATATTAAATAATCTCTTCATTAGAAATACCTTATTCGACACCGAGGGTTTTTCATACAATTTGGCCAATGCGTCCATCAAACCCTTCATTGTCTTTTCTTTCGAAATATTGAAAGCCATCGATGCTACCAGGGTCAGCCGTATCGTTCCTAGAGACTTTCTGTCAAGAATCTCCCATTCTTCGTCCTTCATGGCCGCTGGCTTCTTTGCTACTCCGCTCAATGGTAGGAATAGATCCTTCCGATATAAATAGTCTTCCATCTGCATCTTCCATAACTGATAGCCGCGATACATTTCCCTCATAAAAGAGGGTTGCCTTCTAGGGAAAAAAACCCTAACATAATCTCTACCATTAGATCTGCGACCTTATAATGAACAGTCCATATTTACAATGAAATTACAATATACTTTTACAAGGCAATTTTTGCTTCGGGGGCCCGCTTGCCCCCAGACCCCCTAGCCGGGGGGATAGCCCCTTGGGACCCCGCAGAGGGGTTACCCCCCCTCTGCACTCCCCCGCATGGAAGAGTGTACATACTTCTAGGGTGTAAATACTTCATGGGGTATAAGCACGGCTGAAAGCAAGACCTCTGAATTAGGGAGATAATCAGGCTCCACAACCAACACTATTGCTTCTTTAAATACAGACAATTGTTGGTATGTTGCATGCCCACTTACATTAAAATACCAAAAGTGTAAAAAAAAGCGCACACCTATTGAGGATGGTGTCTAGAACTTTCAAAGGTGCAATCAACATGTTTTTTAATGTGAGTACAGGTACATTTTCTAGTTCAACATTGTAGACCAAACAAGAAAGATCACTGTTACAAGATTTCAAGAAGATGTCGAACAACTTATAGGTGTTTCTGCAGAGAAGTTATATGAATATGAATACCAAAAAAATCATAGACATATTTGGAAAGTTGTTCTTTCATAACTACTTGTTCAAACTAGTAGTGCATGAAGAAAGATTTTCCAATCAAAAGAAAACCAAAAGCATTGTGATTTCATGTGATAAAATTAATCGCATATCAAATCCAAAAGAGGACATCTGAGTCCCTTAATTGTTGGCTAAATAATGCTTTCAAAGTGTTATGGTTGTTTCATTGAAACACCAACTTGTAATTTCCCTACTTTTGTGCATATACATATTATATAAACTTTTTATGTTTTGGAGTTTTTTTATCTTCGTCACAACATTTGTATGGAAGAAATCCAACCTATGCATTCACTTAAAACACACACACACACACACACACACACACACACACACACACACACACACACACATATATATATATTGTTTGTATAACTATTTTGAGAATATGCTTACAAAAACATGCTATCAAACATACCAAAAGTGATATCAAGCGCTTTGAATTTTAACTACAATTTTTTCATTGTTTCTCTTAAAGGAAATTTCATCTGGCAAAATAATTGTCCCAATGTTCCCAACTACAACAACAAACACCACAGGTGAAGGTCTCTCAAGATCATTAGAAAGGCATGTTCTCTTTCAACAATGCATGCCATCAAATGCTTCGCACATAAATTCTTCACAAATTCAACTTCCCAAAAAGACTCTATGCAATCACCAGTGCCATACACTTCATGCTACATAAATAAACAAAAAAAAAGAAATAGATGGAACAATTACACTATTAATACAGAAACTACTAGCTCAGTCACCACTCTTCTATCTACATCTAGGATCCAACAAAATGAACAATGTTGAATAAAATATGTTGAAGAAAAAAAAAAAAACTTGGATAGACTTAGAGACACTTCACTTATAAACCAAAACCAACCTTGTGTGGAATTGCCAACACGTATTCTAGAACATCAACCCCATACACATGCTTCCCAATCTTTCTGAAAATGTATTGATGCCTTGTCTAACATACATACATGCACTACATGTATGGAATCATATCCTGGTATTCCTACTCGGCCATCTTTGAATGGACACATTTGTATTCGTTGTCATAGAGGAAATAATGGGCATCATTTCTCCAAATGGAATAATCTGGACCTCGATGACCAATCCATAGTTCTGTCAATACTTACACGGGTTGAGGAAATGTTAATTTCTCGAGTTAGCCCCATCTTGCAAGTTAGGCATGTTCGAGGTGGAAAATACAAATATAGTGGCCACACTATTAGTTTCCTACAACAAATCCTCCACATAGAAACTTTCTTGCGCCATTGTATTTTAGAACTTGATATCTTAGTTGTCAAGATACATGGAGGAAAGGGGAAATGTTATGATTTTTATGTGACAAAATCTCATGTCATCAATGCATTTCTCTACAGGATGCAAAATGAAAAATATTACAATGACATACAAATTGACCAAAATGTGCTTGCCTCACTTCCCACCACGCGCACCAATGTCTCCACTCACCTCCATCATGTCTCTACATAAAATTTCACTTCTCCCACCGAAGAACCAAATATCTCTTTAGAACATCATGATGTTTTCCAAGATGAGAAACCAATGTCTCCATTTGCCTTTAGATTTCCTTATACACAATGAGAGATGGAAAAAATAAGAGCATTTGTTAACACTATAGATAACTTTTTACCAAATACAATTGAATGGCCACCAATTGGCCTATCACCAATCAATGAGTACAACATAGAGGGTCTATTCAACATGGCATTTCTTGCTCTTTTCCCCACTGGAAATGCCCTATCTCACCAACCACGCATGAGAAACATACCACTTGATAGTTATGCAGTACACTTAATGAGATACCATGACAATAGGTTTGGTAGTCATCCCCGTTTCAGATACTACCTCTACAATTTTATTATGCGCCATCGAAGTCAATCAACAACTACCTTTTTTTTCAAACAAATCCAAAATCATAATGCACTCACCACAATTCAAGAACTGCGTGCGCATCTCAAAGAATTTCCTGCAAACAAATTCCTAGAACAAGTCATGCGCTTCCTAGCACAACTATGTGGGACTAGAGAATTCTCAATCGGGCTAACGAACATGACCACACAGCTTCAATTCCCAACCTTGTTTTTCACTCTTAGTGCAACAGACACAAAATGGCTAGACTTGCACACATTTATGCAAAAGGGTAGACCTCTTGACCCAATGCTTCACCAACATTGGCGTACAAACAATGTCATTGACCACCCACACACTGTAGTTGATTACATGCACAAAAGGTTTTCAATCTTCCATGAGGAGATACTACAAAAAAAAATGCATGCAATTGACTATTGGTATAGGTACACAATGTATACTACTTGCAATTACCTCTACCGAACCTGTGCATTTATATGCTCTTTATTAATTATTTCATATCCCTTTTGTAGATATGAATGGAAACATCATGGATCTACACATATACATGGCTTTCTATGGCTTGTTGATGCTCCAAACATGGAAAGATTAAATTGGGAAGACCCAAATCAAATTTATGATGCAAAGAGTTTATTTGATAACAATGTTACGGCCTAGAATCCTAGATAAAACCATGACACACACATGGCTATGTATCAATCCATTGAAGATGAACCTTTCTTACTAGATTCAAAGGAGATATTTGCATCCAACCCACTTGAGAACTGTGAACAACTCTTAAATCGAGTTCAAATACATACAAAGTGCATTGAGAAAACATGTCTCCATAGAAAAAGGGTTACGCTCAAATGCAGGTATAAATTCCCTTGGAAGGTATAAATGGAATCATCACTCTACATTGATGAAATGGGTCAAAAGACATATCGTCCGGCACACAGTGATGATTGCCAAAATATCTATAATTCTAGCATACTCCCAACATGGACAGCAAAGGTAGATTGCCAACTAGTCCTCTCTCGTTATGTAGTTCTAAAATACATTGCCAAATATGCTTCCAAAGCATAGAGGAGATCATAGACCTACCACCATATGTTGACTCGAATTGTGTCTACGTCACATCTAGATGACCCTGCCTCAATTGCTTATCTACGCTTGCACTCAAAAGAAATTGTAGATGGTGACATAAGTGCCCAAGAAACTTGCCATATGCTCCAAAAGTTACCCCTTGTCACATGCAGTCGCACCTTCACCAAACTCAATGTTGGTCGTCAAATATTCTGTCGAATCTCCTATGATTTACCTAAGTGCTTATATGGATCCACTTTCATTGATGCATATATAATATGTCCTGTTTTTATAGACCCTATATGTTTGTTTGACCTTACAAAACACCAGACATACAACCAAGCACGAAAAAATGAAAAGTGGAAAAAAAGAAACATCCCCCAATTTTCCATGTATGGCCACTTTTTACTACCATACCAAACAAAGATTTTGATACCTTTGTTGATTTCTGTTGGAGTGAGCTGCATTTATACAAACCCTTTCGTTCCTTCTCTGAAGATATAGGCCTTTCAAATGAAGACATTGTGTCTAACTAGGAGACCATAAGAGATGACTACCATGTCTGGCATGTTTATCGCATCTGAATGCCCACTCCTAATGACCAAACATCTGAAGATTAACATAGCCATACTAACATACAACCAAACATGGAGATGAATGAATGGCAGTCTTTATCAAGATTGGTCCCTACAAACAATATCAACTTCACTTCTCTTGATATGTTGGGACTTCAAGAGATTGACACTTCCCACCCATGGGATCAACTCGAAGTATCACAAGATACATTAGACACTGCACCAAGCTTCATCAACTACAATCAAAGGAATACAATAGTACTACAAGAACTGAATCTTCTATTTCCTTCCAGAAAAACATTTTCTACACATCAACACAATGCATTTGACATCATCCTGCATCACTTACAAGCAAAAGAACCAAAAGAACCATTGACAATGATCATCCAAGGCACTGCAGGCATAGGAAAATCCTACCTTATACACTTCATCAAAGAAGCACTATCTTCTCAAGCACCATCTGGACATAGCCCACTATTGCTTCTTGCCCCTACTGGAGTTGCAACATTTAACATACATGCAACCACTATACATGCAGGACTTAGGATTCCTATTAAGGACATGAGGCCTTTACATGGTCAATCCCTTGGAGTGTTCCAAGAAGAGATGAAACATATTCACTACATTCTAATTGATGAGATGAGCTTCACAGGATCTAGAATTTTTGTGCAAATTGAAATTCTCTTGCGTGAGGCATTTTCAGAAGAAAAAAAAAAACCACTGCTCATTCGATTCCTGTTCAATAATTCTTGTGGGTGACTTGGGTCAACTACCACCAGTAATGGAAAAACCTCTTTATGCAGGAGCAACTCAAGGAAGGAGCTTATGGACAACCTTTACCACTGTAGTCAAGTTGGAAACAATATTCCGGCAACAAGGCATCTCTGTCACCCAGTCTCGCTTCCGCCAGTTGTTAGCCAACATTCACAATGATACACCAACCATTGATGATTGGAACCTCCTTCAATCTAGGAATGACATATTCCTATCCGTTGAAGAATGTCAATTGTTTGATTCTTCAATCCACCTATTTGCAACAAACATTCTTGTGGACAACCCTAACAAGTTCATGCTTCAATCCTTGAATAAGCCAATCACACGTAGGAAGAATTACTTGGTGCTTCAAATGCACACCATCATGATGATGATCAATGGGAAAAACATATCTTGCTATGTATAGGCCAGCGAGTTATGTTATCCTCCAATTTATGGGTCCAAACAGGATTAGTCAATGGTGCTCTCGGATTAGTCGTGCAAATTGTATATGCACCAGGAACTAACCCTCCAAATTTTCCAACATATGTTGTTGTGGCATTTGATAAATACATTGGCCCTCCATGGGACCAAACCCAACCAAAGCATGTACCAATTCCACCCATACAAAGGAGTAACAAGAAACAAATCCCTCTTAAGATGGCATGGGCATTGACTATTCATAAATCTCAAGGCATGACCTTAACAAGGTCTACCATTGACATTGGAAATGTTGAACGTCAAGGCTTGACCTTCACGGAAATGTCATGCACTAATACTATAGAAGGAATGCGAATAGCACCAACCTTCTCCTTCAAACGCTATGAAAAAATGAAGGATGTTATTTATGTCTCACTACTAAAAAAAGAAGAGGCACGTTAATCTTCTTTGTTGCATACCTTCTAAATTCTTCTATGTTGTAATTGTACTTCTATACATGAACTATTTGACTTGGTCCATACTTCCATATATGAAACGAGATAGTTTCAAATATGTGTCAATCATACTTTGACCTAAACACCTTGCAACAAGTCATTTTTCTATTCATAATTAATAAACTATTACAATGCTACTCATAAAATAATATACTTATAAAAAAAACTATATTATTCTTTTGAGCGTTGCCTTCCCCATTGAGAATGGGTATGCTAGTTGAATATTACTCCGGGTGAACTGCTTGCCCTGAAAAAGAAGATGACTTATTTTAAGAATCTAAAAAAGGATGAATTGAATGACATAAACCATTGCACTGCAATTATCACTCATAAGCCGTGTTGTGCGAGGAGTCTTTGGATGGCAACTTGTCACATATTAGATACAGTGACACATTGACGACTGTATGCATCAAAGTATTGGTACGTGTTAACAACGATATGCACACATACACATTGAAAACTGCATGCACCCGTGACCCAACTGTTGGTACGTCTTTTTGTAGGTTGGCGAGTTGAAGCTTCCAAGAGGCAAATGCAAATGGGGAAGGTAAGTCCATTGAGAGAGAGGAGAATTTCATTGTGAAGTCGAATCGTTGAAGGAGAAATTCATACATTTCCATTGATCAACTAAAATCTATTGTTAGGCTGTATACATTAATTTTGACTTTAATTATTTGAGCACTGATGTTGTATAGGCTAATTGATTTCAATTATTATTGAGTACTGAGCTTGACGTTAATTAATTAACCGATGCCAGGATCTACATAGCTTGAAATCGTCACGAGTACCATTCTTTATATGTTGAAATGTGTCAAATTGAATGGCCACAGGGACACACAACTACCGTCAGCAATATACAGTTTGTTGGGCAGTATTGAATGTTGCGGCAGTAGTATATACAGTTCGACATATTTGGGTTTATATACCAAAATGATCCAACAATGTATCTATTGATGTCCAGCATTTATATGGCTTGCCAACATTGAATGCTGGGTAGCAATATTCAGCCGATATAGATTGTGATATAGATTGTAGGATTTGAAAGCAATTTCGTATAAATTATCGAATTTAAAAACAATTTTAATTAAACCTTATGCAATTTTAATTAAACTATTTATACACTACCCACAGCAGCATTCAATGCTGCTTATGGGGCTTAATAAGCATGGCCGCCCAAGATACTCTGGGCTCTGCATAACACAAAATGCTTTATATATTTTTACATAGTATTGAATTTCTTTTAGCTTAGTAAATTTTTCAATTTTCCTTAATAGAGATGTAATTTAATTTCCCCTTCATTCTCAAGTACTTATATATTTAATAGATTTTTTTTTTTGGGTTAAGTCTTGGTTTTAATTTTAATTTATATTTACCAGGAACATCGATTCAGTAAATTCATTTTGTTGTTTTTGTTGCTTTACCTTTCCTTGGCAGTTTGAATGCTAAAACTGTGCATATATCCTTTGGCCTCCTTGGCAATATGAATGTTAAAACTATGTATATATATTGAACGACCTGAAATATCTTTTTGTATATTCATCAAAATGATTTTTTTTAAATAAATAAATAATTATTTATAATATCTAAATTTGTGTTTTGAGCATTTACAAGGACGTTTTTTTACTGCATTTTCTTACTTGTTGAAAAATTACAACTACCATTGTATAAATTTATTAGCCAATTATACTTTTACCTTAAGCCAATTAAACTTTTACTTTATTATCAATAGTGCTTTGACCACCTATTATTTTAGGTTGACTCAACAAAATATTAACGTTTTACATAGTAAAGTGATTTTTTTAATTATTTAAAATCATTTTTTCACATATCTGATTAGTTGTTGAAACCAACCTTTTTTAATTATTTAAAATCATTTTTTCACATATCTGATTAGTTGTTGAAACTAGCCTCTTATTGTGTAATTTTTCAAAAGTTTAACATTATTATACCTTTGAAAATTTTCAAAGGTTTAAGATTTGAAGTTTTTCAAAGGTTTTGTAATGTTACTTGATAATGCATTTCATCTCTTACAAATTAATCTAATGCATTTCATCTCTTACCCATTCAACTATTATTTAATGCCTCCTCCTGCCATCATCAGTGGCAAATTTAATTCCACGAATGGTCATGCTCCGATCATGCTACTCCCCTATGTCCGTTGTGCATGTACAGATAAGACAAATCTATGGCAGTCTGCGTGCCACATGACTTTCGCAGTGACACATGGTTTCGCATTGTCACCACCGCCAGCTGCTAGTGACACAATACGAAGGATAATTTAGTGACACAATAAGAAGGATAATTGTTCTGTGATATTCAGTCGAGCACCACTGCAACATTTCCATGACTATGCCCATACAGTCGAGGAGCCTTGGGAAATGAGGGAGGGTCGCCAGGGAGGCGGTTGAAATGGCCCTGCTCCACAGCACGCAAACGTTGTGTTTTCAAAACCTGCAAATCAAAGCGACGTCCCATATTTCATTTCGTCAATTCACAAGCCAAGCCACCCATATAGTTGGTTCGCCGTGTTGAATTATATTTAGAACGGAATCATAACCGTTAGTGAGCAGGATGGTTACTCCGTCTAATTTTGTATTCAACTGGTTGATGAGCTGCCTCAGACAAGCATTATATGCCACTGCTAGCTTATTTGCAGTTTCCAGACATCCACCGTTATATACGTTTATTCCAGCGAGCCTTGACTTTGGAGTACAACCTAGCGGACCGATATCTAATACAAGGAAGTTTTTCGCCCCCATTATTGTAAAGGCTCCCAACATGCAGAGGATTCTCCCAAATTTATAACCAGGTTAATAATAATTACATGGTAAAATAAAAAAGAAAGCTTCATACGTAACGAAATCTGGAGCACTTGTATTCGTTTGGAAGGTGGTATTTGCTAAATAGTTGGCAATATCATTGCCTCCAATGCTAATGGTATACAAGGACTGGGATAGATATTCTTTTGCATAATGAATTCCTCCAAGTTTCTGTCCTAGACTCGAAGAATAGTTGGCGAATTGGCGTATTTGGAGACTTCAAGGTATGATATTCTGCAGCGAAAATACAAACAATGTTTAATTGCTTATTTTGAACATCTATCAATTAGATTGAACATCTATCTATTTTGGCACTCACCGAGGACTTGCCCGTGGAATCCAGTAATCCGCTTCCTCCAGATGCGAAATTAATCCCATGAGAGAAGTCAGATCGTGGCTTCAGATATGGAGGTGGGAACGGCAAACTTAACTTACTAGCTGTGGATACAAATATCATACTCATATTAATCTGATCAAAGAATCAACCATATAATTATCACCAGGTGAGAGGAGGTAAATAAGTAGGAGAAAAAAATACTCATGAAATCGAATGCAGTTCGGCCATTAGAGAAACGACCAGTGGGGCGATGGAAGAAGGTCTCCCCGTAAGCCGGGAAATTTGCTTATCTGTTGCGTTGGCAATGAAATTGTTGTTACCAGCGTTTGCTAGAGAATCCCCAAAACAATATAGTTAATGGCCGTAGCCAAAGGAAAAGATAAAAGCAACATAAGTGCTGCGCGCTGTGGAGCAGGGCCATTTAACAGGTTTTGAAAACACAACGTTTGCCGGAAGAGGCGGCAAACATGGGCAAATGCGGGTGTAGGACATTGGACTCCCTCATTGCTCAAAAAGCGGCGAAGTTTTGAAGTATGGAAAGAAGAAAATGAATAAGTATAAATACATGGGGTTGGAGGTCTGAAGATTTAGAAATTTGATAGAAGTGTGACATGCAACCTGCATTTGAAAAGAAAAAAAATGAGTAAGTTAGGAAACTGAAAAAGAAAATAAAAGCAAAGGAAAAATACTAAGGATGGGTGTGTATATATAAAAGTTGATCAACAAATGTGGATCAACACATCCAAAATAGTTTTTTGGCTAGTTTTAGAAATCCAAACACCATATGTATCTTTCATAATTTCTCTCATCCTTCCGCTTGTTTGAGGGAACCATTAAACTGTTGATGTTTGGACAATATGGAGAAGACATTCTCTTAAATTAATAATTAATAATATAAGTGTTGATTATTAACTAATATATATAATAAGTAAATGATAATAATAAAGAGTAATTGATTATCCAAGGGACACATCCTTTCATGGATGGTCACCATATGTTCTCTATATATGGAACACTCATCATTGTAATAATACATCTATCATATTACATATTCATTTTTATATGAAAAATCAACATGGTATCAGAGCGTGATTGGACTTTACTCCCTTACGGGAGGGCCTAGGGAAATGAGAGAGATAGTTGTTATCCGAGTTGTTCCACTACACGATTCTTGTGTAAGACAAATACAAAAGATCCTCGTTGATGTTTAAGATATCCTGGAAGATGAAGATCTCAATCACCACGATGATCTGGTAGTTGGATGACTTAGGCCCAGAATTGTGGTCAAATGTGGATCTCGGTTTTATTAAAATTTGGAGCCATCAATATCTTCCCTCTTGCATTGGAGGGCATTTCCCGGATGATGGATGAAACTGCACATGAATATTGACAAATAAAATTAACAGTGCGATATTGGGATCTCTTTGAATGCTAACAACCTAAGCTATGATTTTAGGACTTAAGATTTTATCAAATCCATTTTTTAAGGATCTTTTGTATAAGGCTATGGTCCTAACTGCAAATGTCCTTGCGTGTAACGAGAGTTCTTGTGCACTGTGAATTTAAAATCTGAGATATTTCTCGGGTGTGCTTGGTAGGGTTGATTTCATACCTAAGTGATTTTGGGCCACTCAATTCGAGGTCAAAATGCGTGTGGATCATCTGATGCCTTGTCAAGATTGGGATGGACCTCAACGAGGTTCTGGAGATGAGAAATGATGCCATTAGAGGTCCAAGCGGAGCTTCCCTCCATAACAACAATTTGAGTTTGTTCCCTCTAGTTTTTCTATGAAGATAACGGTCGCATTGAATGGTTTCTACCATAGAAATCGCAGAGGTTGCATGCCGAAGAGGACGACCCAGCCACATGTGGAGAGGTTGATCCAACCGTGGGTTTGTGATGGGGTTTCAAGTTCAGAGAAATAACAACAGGAGAAGGCATGTGTCTTCTGGCGGACTATCCACATTCGATCTCTCTACCTGGACGAAAGGGATTCTAGAAAACACGCAAGTTCGAACCCTAGTGAGGCTTTCTGATGAGCACGATCGCATTGAGCAAGATGGCAAAGGCTTACTCATTCTTCATCTCCTTTGTCAATTGCCTATGTTGCACATCCTTTTAGGAGGACGAGAAGCTAGTGGGAAAAGGCAGATCACTGCAGTTGAGGGTGTCTTTTGGGAACATGGATATCTTGGTTTCTTGATATCGTTGAGGATTTTTTAATATTGTGTGCACTACTTGTAGGGGCCACAGAGTTACACCGAATCTTGGACGAATCTCCTCAAATGGATTTAAACTATTGTGGATTCCTTAATTTTCATATTTGGATAAGTATAGTAGAGAGTTTCTTTTTCCTTCAATTGGATATCAAGTACTGAAACAAAATTGTGTTCTGCACCCTAGATAAAGGCACATGACAGGTTCTCATAACTGTCTCTCAGATTTGGTTGAGAGGGAGTCAACATTGCGAGTAGAATTTGGTGAACACCAAATATGCAGTGAGAGGAGTTGGGACAACTTCATTCCAACTAGAGTCTGGAACCGAGACATTGGTTCCACAAGGAAACCTCGATATGTCTTGGGGGACATTGGTTCCATGAGGGAACCTCGATGTGTCCTAGAGATGTCTGAGACAGCATCATGAGACATTCTCCTTGAAGGATCCTAAATGGACTAGTAGGATAACTTCATCTTGGCGTGCCTTGGACAGTCAGATGAAGGAACCAAGACATTGGTTTCACAAGGGAACCTCGATGTGTCCTAGAGAAGATATTGGTTCCATGAGGGAACCTTGATATGTCTTAGACATGTGTTCCATGAGGGAACCATGAGATGTATAACATGGACACAGTTCATGAGTGAAGCCTGAGGTTGGACACTTCGGGATATTTGGGTGTCCAGTATACATTCATGTACCCAAGGAGAAAAGGACCAAGCTAGACCCTTCAGGCATAAAGGGTACATTTTCGGGGTATAGTGAGTCTTTGAAGGCATACCATATCTACATCCCTAGTCAAAGATAGATTGAGGTGAGAAGAGATGTTACCTTTGAGGAGGAGGTAGCCTTTAGGATATCTAGAGGATCTCACATGGAGATTGATAATGAGTGATAGGTAGAGATGGTGCCTTATCCTCCTCACCCTCCAACTGTCACACACTTGACCCCTAAATACCTTTTTGAGGGATGGGGTATAAATAGTTTTCCTTCCTATAGCTTATCTGAGTTCCTCGAAGAGAGGCACCATTTCCTTATTCTCTTCAAGAGCTTTCCAACGACTAAAAACTCTTCAAAAACCAAGCTCTGAGTCCAAAGTTATGGCTCCCTGAACTTCTCGGGTATCGTTGGTCAAAGGCCACATGGCTCCCACATGGCTCCAAATTGTTCATACCGTCCTACATGGAAATGACATGTCCTCGGTCACCATCCTCTAGGGATGACATGGCCATGAGAGGAGCGGTTGCAGTGGATATCTCCTGGTCTTCGCAAATATCGGGGCCTCGACCCTTCAACATTCTTATACAAGTTTGAATAATTACCTGGAGCCTCGAAGCCCCATAGTTGTCTAACTCTCTTGCATCTATGGTGGAGATCAATCCACCTTTAAATGCAACAGTTGAGATTCTTCCTCGTTCAATGCATAGGATTAAGGGATTTCGATGTTCGTCACCTCAACGCTCCATCGTTGAACGCCCTTTCTCTACTCACAAATCCTCTGGAGTCCAGAACCTCGGAATCCTACCATTTGGCTCCACACTTTGACCATTTTGGAGCTTGTGTCTTAGCACTCCAAACACCTGGATTTCTGAAGTCCCAGACTCTTGCTGCGGGTCCCTCTTACATACATGGAATTATGCACGGGTGTCTCTACTACCATCTTCCATCTGGTAGATACTTGGTGATGACGCCACCTTGACACATGATACCCATCTCTCTAAATCTATACCATATGTTAGCACTCGGTAATTTCTTTGGGCTATATCAAAGAAAGCCCCGAGGTAACTATTTCAACCAACTTTAGATTGTATTCTGACCTATACAATCAGAGAGGGCTCTCTCGTATGTTTAATGACTGGTAATAACTCAAATATTTTATCAATAAATGCACAGGGGTCAAATTCTGCAATAGGACAAGTTTATTTTTGTTTTAAAATGGATGGTAGGACAAGTAAGAGACAAAGTACCATTGGGCAATGGAGTTAGTTCGAGAAAACGATAGAAACAAATGACTCAGTGACTGAACTTGAGAGGATAAAGGCTAAGAGAGAAACAATCTTCAGTGAAAAATCATTGTGTGTGGTGGGGGGAGAATACATGAAGCAACTCGGAGCACCGCTAAGGATGAATTCAGAGTTAACTTAAAGGAAAACGATTTGTCTAAATGGCATGAATTCCGGGGCACTGTGCAGTGAATCCCAGGTTTGAAAATACATTCCTATTTAGACAGAAATAGATATGAATAAATAATATAGGAAGTACATACAAAAAGAAAGGAAACAATACATCTAACTGCTATAATTAGAATCTTTTCATCAAAGATTCATGACTTTTGCATTAAATTTTGATCGAGCTCAAACTACATTCAATAGACACTGTCTACACTAGTTTTTCAACCAACCTTGTTTACATGAGAATGATCCCCATATATAGAAAACTAATGTCACCCTTGGATGCTAGGGTTGAACTACTCCCTCCTAGAATCATGGATCTGTGTTCTTTGAAAGAGAACAATAACTTCAACGGATTCACTAAAAGTAGAAAACCCGACTTTACCAAATCACAATCGTAATAGAAATACTATTTAAAATAATTGATCATGGTCAAACTTCGACCATATGGTTGTGATAAGTCATCATGTTCATTTCTGGACACTCTATCACCCCTGCAAAGGAAGTATGCTATGCAATAGTAACCTACAGCAAAAACGCAATAGATTGTGCAACAAACTGGGAAAATAAGTGTTAAATATGACATCAGATATCACTAGTAAAAACCTATTTTTTGAAACTGAGAGGGGTTTCTGTATTTAGTCTCATTATAAATAAAAACCTCTCTCGGTTTCTTTAAATTCATCTCCATATGGCCGTAATACATGTCACAAAAACATGTCTCAGATAGGAAATCATGAAAACTGAAAAATAGGGCTCAAAGATTCCTTCGAATCTCCCAAAATATGAAACATTTTTCAAATATGAGAGAGGTTTTTCTTATTTTGTTTGTCCGCAACAAAAAAATCTCGGGGATTTTCAAAATTCATCTCTAGTTGGTCAGAAAGTGATCTTGAAGTTGACCACTAAACCAGTCATTTGCGCAGCGCGACCTGTAGCCTGTGCGCAGGAAACTCCTATGTGAGAAAACATCCTATGCGTGACAAAATCCTATGCATGACAACATCCCATGCGTGATAGCCCACTATGCGATGAAATTCATTGCGCGATGAAATCCACTGCGCAATGAAATCCACTGCGCGATGACATCTTCTGCGTGACAACATCCTATGTGCGACAGAATCCACTGCGTGATGAAATCCATTGTGCGACAAAATCCATTGCGTGACGAAATCCACTGTGCGATGAAATCCATTGTGCGACGAAATCCATCGTGCGATGACATCATCTGCGCAACAACATCCTATGCACGACAACATCCACTACGCGATGAAATCCACTGCGCGATGAAATCCACTGCGCGATGAAATCCACTGTGCGACGAAATCCATTGTGTGACAAAATCCATTGTGCAATGAAATCTACTATGCGACATAATCCTTTTCACGGTGAAGTGCTCTGCATAGTGCATAGCAATTTTACAGTGTGCAGTTGCAAATGGAAATGGAAATAATAAATGATAAGCTTCCTTTTGAAACTAACCCTTGGAGATGTTAGATGATGCCAGGCATAAAAACAATATGGGTGCTAACAGGCATGACTTTGCAAATTGTTGACAAACCTCTAACCTTAGTTATGAAAATCATGGTGCTAACACCATATACGACGAGTCATCATGACTCATCACTTAGCCATGAGATGACACGCGACTGCTTGGTTACGCAGTCGGACTCCCACCATGTATGTTGGACACGTCATCTACTGACATCACTTCAGCCTTCAACCTTCAGGAAAACTCCACACTATGCATTTTAAGAATCCTGAAGTGGGATCTCGCCGGAGTGTCGAATAATGATCCGATGACCCACATCTCTCTCGGTTTCTCTCATGTTGATCCATCAACTGACGAAGATTCATGGATTCGCTCAAGTGATCCATGTGATCCTAAGCCTTTGGTCCGAGAGGGTAACCGACTGGTAGGGTCATAAGGCAGAATGACCGCTTGTTATCGGTCCTCCCTTCCCCTTACTCTATCCTTCCACTAAAAGTTGATCTAATAGACAAGAAGGATCCGGAAGGATCCTTAGATCTACGAGCAACGCTACTTCGCGAGTTCAACGTCCGAGGATTTTGGCCATTTAATACCCTTTTTCCCCCAGAGTGGGTCAACGTCGAATGACCATGGCTCACATCCAATGGTCAGGAAGGGTCCTGAAGTTTCTTATATTTATGTCTCATGTTACCTCATGATCGAGAAGTTGATCGAGGTTTAATAAGGGGATGAATCCCACCATAACTGGTAAATCACCACCAACTATCGGTCAAATGTCAAGTTACCGATCTAGTAGGTCACCTTCAATGCATTTAGGACATTTCAATGTTCATTCGCCCCAGAGCTTCGGAGTCCTGAAGTCTGAACAAGTTATCTCCTTTTTTAGTGTAGGGAAGGGTTCCATAGTCCTGGTCCTATGGAACTTTGTCAAGCTCCAGAGGCTACACTCCTAACTCTTAGCCAAAATTGGGTTAAGGTCATGGGCATGAGCCTGTGGTCTCTTGGACGAATGCTTTGAAGGAAGCACCTTCCACTCACATAACTCGAGTTCTATAAAAGGGAAAGGTATTTTCGAGGGATCAACAAGATTGTAGTAGTCTCATAGAGTCTGTCTAGCTCTAGAACTGTGAAGTTGATACTCGGGAAAACACCTTGAGGATTTTCCAACGAGCACAGAGGCTAAACTTGTCATCTTACAACCATTCAAATGCAGCAATTTACAGAAGAACAATAAGCATTATTACCATCAATTTCACGCGAGGCACATTTTAACACAATATCATGCCATCACCCTCCTATATCCAGGAGGTACATGTATAACATAAATACAAGCATTCAAATCATGCATTTCAATTCAAGTACATAGGGTATATGAAATACTTATCTATTAAAAGTTGTAGCCAACCAACTTACTATGGGTTTTTTCCTTTCGAACCAAGCTTAGGCTCAGAGGCATTCACTCCTAGCACTCTGGCCACCCCCGTTCCAAGCCATGATATCACTAGGGAAAATTCTAAAAATTTCTCAGAGATCCTCTCTCTGTCACAGCCTCTGCGAGGTTTATTAGGTGCTCCCTCAACATCAAGCTCACGACCTTCTTCTCAGGTCAGGTTTTATGGGTTCCCTTTCCAAAATAAATAAAGGTATCGGGGATGTTACTCTCCTCCTTCTCTTTGGAAGAAAAATAATTCTCCCTTCTTCCCCACTCAGCTCAGGACCTCCACAGGGTTTATCAGATTCCTACCCTGTTATATTTCCTTTGTGCAAGACAGTCCCTTCATAGCTACATTGTCCCTCAACGCCCTCTCCTTCCAACACCGGTTTCTTTCTAGCCAACACCAAACCTGCGATCGTATTTTTCTTCACTCTCGGATTTGATTCTTCTATGCTCCAGTTTAGAACTCTTCCATGAGTTCTTTAATATTTCTATTGCATGTGCTCGCAAATTATTTTCAACAATTCTCTTCCTCAGAGACCGAATTCCTTCTCTATTTCTCTCCTGTAACGAGAACAACTTATTCTTTTAGTTATTCTTCTGAACTGGAGAGCCTCACGCGCTCTCCTATTTATCTAGTTTTTTTCTTCTCTTAGCATATCCAAGTCACACGCCCCCCTGTGGGCATGGTCTCCTTCTCATATTTTTCGTGTGTATTCTTGCATGATTTTTTTTCCTCCCCAGGAAGGTTTTGGACCTATCATATTCCTTCTATCTGAAGGAACTTGGGTCAATCTGGGCCTGCAGGAAACTGCACTCTGTGGTACTTCGGGTGACATTTTTTTGTCTCCTCGACCAGACCCTCCATGCTTCCATTCATTGGGGTAGTTGATTGTTCAACCACCAGTCCTTTTCTCATTAACTATTTTTTTCTTGGGATCATGATAAGGCTTATTATTTCAGCAAAGAGAATTTGGGTCATTTTGACATAATGAACCCTCTCTACAACTTCCTCACTCTTTTCCTCTAGTGATATCATGGCCAGTACTTCAAGGCTTCACCCCCATATTTAGTTTTTGTCAATATAAACAATAATACATTTACATCGTTCACATGTCATAGCATGGTAATCATAAATAATGATTAATTACAAGCTAGGGGGAATAGGGGTATTACAATCCCCTCCCCTTTAAAAGGAACATCATCCTCGATGTTCTTTCTCAGTAACACCTATCATGCCTTTGTCATTCAATTGCTTCATAAATATTGATCATATTTCTTGGTCAGGTCCTTTCTAGGCCCTTGGCTTTCATCACCTACCTTCAATAATTTTGGAAAATAATCATATTAATCACAATTTCATGTGAAAACATCTTACTGTTGTGCAAAATTCAAGAGGAAATTTTTTATAGTCTAGCACAATAATTATCTGTGTAGTTCGTGGATTTGCATCCATATGATTGTCTTGTTATCTTGGCTCATTGTTTTTTCTTGAAATACCCACTGTGTGCATGATCCCAATCAATAGTTTAGAAGAATTATCAAAGCCTCCTCTTCCTTACAAGAATTACCAAAGTCTCCTCTTTCAGATATTCCCCAACATATCTCTATGCACTCTACCAGATTACTCCTTAATGTGTTAGCTAGTGCAATCATAATCCAATTTTTTAGTTGTATTCTATCATCATAAAACCATGAGAATCCTTATGAAAAAACACTTACCTTCATTATTAAATCAATCTCTCGTACCAGACAAATACAATAAACAACAAGGAAGGGGTCAAGGAACTCTTCCCTTGTCCAACTCCTACATAGCCCTAGAATTTCAGTCGAACTGAGTTATTTTCCAAGGCCTCACTGCCTTTACTTATCACGACTTAACCAAGCCTATTCATTCAAACTTACTAATTTATTTATTCTCCTTTTTCTAGCTATACTTGTTTCCACAACTGCTCTTCTAAGGCTTATAACTCTGTTAAACAATTCAAAGTTTTTAGAGTGAGAAAAGTATTCCTCCTTTTCTCCTTCTTTGCTTATGAAATCTACTCCATGTTGGGATCTTCCTCCTCTTTTTCCTTGAGAATCCTTGGTTAGGCTCACCCTAACCTTTTGGATACATCAGCATGCTCCAATAACAAACTTTTTTGTTCATGCTGAATCATGAACCTGTGCATTTTGCACATTACCATTCAGTTATCAAAATGGTCAACATTCATTTGTTAGTCTTTCATTCATGCATTATTTTTTTTTATATGTAATCCAGGATTCTTATATATATATATATATATATATATATATATATATATATATAGGCTTGCAGCCCACTACTCAATTCTCAACAGTCATTAAGGTTGTGACTTTGTTCTCCTGACAGAGTCTTCACACAGTTCCTACACATGGAACTCCTTCGGCATGCAACTTCCTTATTGCATATCCATCACTATATTTGATGGCCTCAACCTTGAGTTAGCTTCATCTTTATCACTTTAGTTGTTTACAAAATATTCCATAAGTAATATAAACATGCATTCCTATGATGTATTCCAAATACACATTAAAAGCATGTCCTTTATGTTTTCAACGTTCTTTGAGATTGTGCTTCCATGCACTTAATCACATGATTTATCATGTTGTATGTGCTCCTACCATAGGCACCCTTTACAGTTTCATTTCCATATCAATTGAAAATTATTTAGTTCATGATTGTTCACAATCATGTACACGTGGTCCTCAAAGTTGTATTCATGTTGTCTTTTATCATGACAATAGATAATCCTTACTCATTTACTCTTTCATCTATTTATACTAGTGTTTCCTAAGGGAATGGAACACAATCCCCTCAAGATATTATTCAAAACAAAACTTTCATGACTCATTAGAATAGAGTCAACCATGCATCCATGGTATTCATTCAATCTTGGCAAGTGAAATTCTTACCTTACATTTCACTCATTTAGGTAGTCACATCGTTCCTTTAGTATACATATACTCTTACATCATATATGTGCATCACTTGCACATTTAATATAATTCATATTTTTTTTGTATAAATATCAGTCTTCATATCAATAAACCTCACAATGCTTTAAATCCATGCACTCAATCATATACAAACATAGCCAAACATTCATCATGCAAGCTCATTGCTTGCACCTTTTCCATGTCAATCATACACATGGACATATCAAACTTCTAGATCCTCCTCCCAAGGATCTTGTTGACATTCTTGTGACAAGTCTCATAGAGATACTCAACACTGAGCTTCCCTCTCTGTTGTGAGCTTGTATTCATTCACATGATATCCACATAGCAAGTTTAACAGACATAATCATAACTATTTCCGCCTTTCCATACGACAACAACCAACAAGGAGGAATTTTTGCCTCAACTATTATAAAGTTATTCAACAACCTAGAAATACCATCCAGGTAATTCCAACAATGCCCAAGTCAACAAGACAACTTATCAAGCTCCTTTTTCATGCCTCAAACCATTTTTGGTTAACAAACATTTTTATCAAGGGAATCCTTTTCTAGATTCCTTCTCACTACTACTTTAACATACCAAGCCATACCTTACATGGATACCATACACCTCTGAATGTCAACTTGACCCATTGGTCATCTAGAAGTGTCCCAACACTTCCTTTACCACATTTAGGATCAACATTTCATTAATCATTCTACCTTATCCTCATAAGGCACTATGTACTCAACATCATCAACCTTTTACTTATGTTTCCATAGTCAGATCATCACTAACCATATGATTTATGACCTCACCACATTTTACATTCAATGAGAGACTATAATAAGTATATATGCATGTCATATGTATGCTATATTTTTGTGATATGCATTTCAGCATATCTTTGTGCACCAAGCATTATACCCATGTCTGCAGTGCAGACGGGTTACACTTACTTACCTCTTGCATTTTCATGCATATACCTACCCTTAGTTAATATGGATTTACACTGCTTTAACACAACCATGAGCTTTTGAACTTTCTCATGTCATTTCACTTCTTCCACGAGGTTCATTATCAATCCACATGACTTCTTTTATTTTAAAAGGATGGATTACCCCCGTAGGAAGTTTTTCAATTATGACATGTCAAATAGGTTGATCTCACCTACTTCCATAAGGCCTCTAGACATGGAGGATTGTACTCCCAATGCCAAATCCTTCATTTAATAAACACTTTTAATTAACAAAGGCTTCATTAATCCCACTTTTAGGCAAGTCCTACCACCCATTCAGTCCATTTTCCCTCTGGACTCAAGTATTCCTTAAAATAGGTTTATGCCATTTGCATCCAAGTTTTATTATCAATGCCTCTTGGCATAATCCCACTTTTGTAGGACTGGATATCATTTCCCAAAATAAATGATAGGCTTATTCTTCCATAGTCTAGCATGATTCAATATCATTGGGTAAAATACCAATTGAATTTTAATTTGCATCCTTCTCCTCAAGGGACTTATGCAGATAATTTTCATACGACAGTAATATCTCAACAATCTCATCTTAGCGTTGGTAAACTATTCTTATGGTTGTTCTCTGACCCATCCAGGCCTGTGTTTGAATCATGATCCACTAGATAGGGTAGGTTAGGGTTCTCTCTCCCTTCAAGTTTTCTAAGAAATAAACCTCACTTGACTCTTTCGTGAGCCCAAGAAGGCCAAGTGTTGTTTCCTGCTCTAATACCACTTTGTCACACACCCAACCCCTAAGTACCTTTTTGAGGGATGGGGTATAAATATTTATTCTTCCTATATCTTCTTTGATTTACTTAAAGAGAGGCACCATTGCATTATTCTTTCCAAGATATTTCCAACAACTAAAAACTCATCCAAAACCGAGTTCTGAGTCCAAATTTATGGCTCCCTAAACTTCTCGGGTATCATTTTTCAAAGGCCACATGGCTCCCACATGGATCCACCTCGTTCATACCATCCTACATGGAAATGACATGTCCTTGATCATGATCCTCTAGTGATGACATGGCCATAAGAAGAGCGGTTGCAGGGGATATCTCCATGTCTTCGTGAATACCAGGCCCTTGGCCCCTCAACGTTCTTATATAAGTTTGAAGAATAACTTGGAGCCTCAAAGCCCCGAAATTCCCTAACTCCCCTGCATCTAGTTTGGAGATCAATCCACCTTTAAATAAAATGGTTGAGATTCACCCTCGTTCAACACATAGGCTTAAGGTATTTTGATGTTCGGTGCCTCATTGCTTCGGCATTGAACGCCCTTTCTCTACATGCAAATCCTTCGGAGTTTTGAACCCCGAAATCCTGCCATGTGACTCCAAACTTTGGCCATTTTGGAGCTTGTGTATTATCACTCCAAGCCCCTGGATTTTTGAAGTCCTGGAATCCTGGCGAGGGTCCCTCTTGCATACATGACGTTATGCATGAGTGTCCCTACTACCATATTCCATATGGTAGATACGTGGTGATGATGCCACATTGACACGTGATACCGATCTGTTTGAACCTATACCATATACGATGAGTCATCATGACTCGTCACTTAGCCACAAGATGACATGTGAATACTTGGTTACGTGGTCAGACTTCCACCATGTACGTTGGACACGTTATCTACTAACATCACTCTGGCCTTTGGCCTTCGGGAAAATTCCACACTGTGCATTTTAAGAATCACGAAGTGGGATCTCACTAGAGTGTCGAATAACGATCCTACAACCCACATCTCTCCTGTATTTATCTCTCATTGATCCATCGACTGACACAGATTCATGGCTCGACACTCTCTCTATCCACACGATCCTAAGCCTTTGGTCCCAGAGGGTAACCGACTAGTAGGGTCATAAGGCAGAATGATAACTTGTTGTTATTCCTCCCTTCCCCTTACTTTATCCTTCTAGTAACACTCGATCTAACATTCAAGAAGGATCTTAAAGGATCCTTAGATCTATGACCCAGGTTACTTCGCGAGTTCAGGGTTCGGGGATTTTGGTCGTTTAACACCCTTTTTCTCCCAGTGTGGGTCAACGTTGAATGACCATGGCTCACATATGACGATCAGGGAGGGTCCTGAAGGTTCTTAGATTGACGACTCATGTTACCTCATGACCAAGAAGTTGATCGGGGTTTAACAAGGGGATGAACCCCACAATAATGAGTAAATGACTTCCAACTGTCGATTAACCATCAAGTTATTGGTTCAACAGGTCACCTTCGGTGCATTTAGGACATTGCAATGTTCATTCACCCTAGAGCTCCAGACTCCTGGAGTCCCAAAGTCCAAACAACTTAGGTCCTTTTTTAGTGTAGCGAAGGGTTCCATAGTCCTCATCCTATGGAACTTTGTCAAGATCCAGAGGCTACACTCCTAACTCTTAGTCGAAATTTGGTTAAGGCCATGTTCATGAGCTTGTAGTCTCTTGGATGACTGGTTTGAAGGAAGTTCCTTCCATTCATAGAACTCAAGTTATATAACAGGGAAAGGTATTTTCGAGGGATCAACAGGATTATATAAGTCATGTAGAGTCTGTCCCGACTCTAGAATTGTGAAGTTGATCCTTGGGAAAACACCTTGAGAATTTTCCAATCAACACATAGGCCAAACATGTCATCTTACAACCATTCAAATGAAGTAGTTTACAGAAGAACAATAAGAATTATTACCATCAATTTCACGTGAGGCACATTTTAACACAATATCATGCCATAACCCTCCTATATCCAGGAGGTACATGTATAGCACAAATACAAGAATTCAAATCATGCATTTCCATTCAAGTGCATAGGGTATATGAAATACTTATCTATTACAAGTTGTAGCCATCCAACTAACTGTGGGTGTTCTCCTTTCAACCCAAACATAGGCTCAGAGGCATTCACTTTTAGCACGCTGGCCACCCCCATGCCAAGCCATGATATCACTAGGGAAACTTTTGAAAATTTCTCAGAGATCCTCTCTCTGTCACAACCTCTGCAAGGTTTATCAGGTGCTCCCTCAGCATCAAGCTCGTGACCTTCTTCTCAGCTCAGGCTTTATAGGTTCCCTTTCCAAAATAAAGAAAGGTATTAGGGAGGTTACTCTCTTACACCTCTTTGGCAGTAGTAGAAATCTCCCTTCTTCCCCACTGAGCTCAGGACCTCCATGGGGTTTATTAGATGCCTACCCAGCTAGGTTTCCTATGTGCAAGAGACTCCCTTCACAACTACATTGTCCCTCGATGCCTTATCCTTCCATTACCAGTTTTTTTCCAGCCAACACCAATCCCACAACCCCTTTTTTCTTGAGTCTAGGCATTGGGTCTTCTATGCTCCATTTCATAATCTTTTATAAATTCTTTGATCTTTCTATTGCACATGCTCGTGCATTATATTCAGCAATTCTCTTCCTCAGAAACTGAATTCCTCCTTTGTTTCTCTCTTGTAATGAGAAAACCTTACTCTTTCAATTATTCTTCTGAACTTGAGAGCCTCACATGCTCTCCTCTTTCTCTGTTGTTTTTCTTCTCTTAGCATATACAATTCACACGCGCCCCTGTGGGCATGGTCTCCTTCTCGTATTTTCCATGTGTATTCTTGCACACCTTTTTTTTCCTCGCTAGGAAGGTTCTAGACCTATCATATTCCTTATGTCCGAAGGAAATTTGGTCAATCTGAGCCTGCAGGAAACTACACTCTGTGGTACTTTGGGCTGAAAATTTTATGTCTCTTCAGTCAGACCCTCCATGCTTCCATTCATTGGGGTAGTTGATTGTTCAACCACCAATCATTTTCTCATTAACTAATTTTACCTTGGGATAAAGATAAGGCTTATTATTTCGACAAAGAGAATTTGGGTCATTTTGAGATAATGAACCCTCTCTACAGTTTCCTCACTCTTTTCTTCTAGTGATATCATGGCCAGTACTTCAAGGCTTAACCCTCACAGTTTAGATTGCCAAAAACTAACTGTGGGGGTGAAGCCAGTATGTGCCAACTCATCAACTACTTGTCTCGACCATGTACCCAAAATGTACCTCAACCAAAAGCCCTCATCAATTTCATCATCTAAATATGATTTGTAACTCTGTAATAGACCTGGTGTATATGATCACATACATGCAAACCTTAACTTTAACAACAAGAGACTATCATTTTCATCAAACTTTTCTCTAGTCTCACATGACTAGTTTTGGATTAGTCAACAACCCTAACTTGATAATCATAACTATGTACCTATAATGAATAAATATCTGAAAATAGTACACAATGTTCTTTAGTGTGTTTTATGTAACTCCTCCAGGTGTCACTACTTGGAACCTCTCATAAAATGGTTTATAGCAAAAATGGCATACCTTGTTGAATTATGGCTTATTGTAGAGATCCAACTTGTAGAGCGTGCCCCGCACAGAATATTTGTTGTATGGATTTGAAAATTTTACACATAATACTACATATTGTACTCTAACCAAAAAACAATTTCTTACTTAATTTGGATCTGTTATGAATAATTTATGATGTTTTTACCTGAAACACTTGTTTTAGACTAGTTTCAGGACTAGCCACAAACCCTATTTTCCACGTAGTGTAACTCTAAAACTACAACGACCCGCAAGTTTAAATTTGTACCACAGCTACTTGGATATGTTTTATAAATGGCCTATCAATTTCATGGTATGAATCATTCTAGAAAAAAATTTATTGCAAAAATAGTGAGATGACCTATAAATAACATACCTTGGAAAGCATCATCAAAAGAATTTATGCTCCCTTGAATTTTGGCCTTCTTTACTTCACCTTCTCTCTGAAATTCGGCTTAGATATCCTTTGGTTACCTCAGTCACCTGTATATATTCAATATTATCAAGTGTGATATGAAATGAGAGAGCCTTACCTCTTATTTATACTTTCATGTAGCTTCCTCAAGGGGTTACCTTTTAACCATCTTAACCCACTTTCCTTATTTTAGGGTTAACAAACTTCTAACCACTTGTCCAATTAGTAATTTATACATTAAATTTATTATTTAAATAATTTATTTTGTATCCACTTTGACTTATAGTACACTCATCACTTCACTTTACCTCAAGGGGTTACCTTCTAACCATCTTAAACCACTTTCCTTATTTTAGGGCTAACCCACTTCTAACCACTTGTCAACTTAGTAATTTCTCCATTAACTTTATTATTTAAATAATTTCTTTTGTATTGAATTTGACTTATAGTAGAATCATCACTTCACTTTATTATTTACCTTCTAAAATCTCTTAAACCACTTTGACTACTTTGACCTTTTGGGGCTTCTAGATGACTCATGAGGGTTCTCCAACTTCACATAGCTATAACTCTCTAACTGTGAGGAGTTATGTGAATTTACACACACCATTGGAAATGGCATGACATGTACTATCCATATAGAATAGTCGTGCCTTCAAATATATCAAAACTCATACCATTTTCCATCAAAGAAACATGGGTCCATTACCCAAACCTGGGTTCTCCAACTTCTCATGGCCATAACTCTCTAATCATGGCGAGTTGTGTGACGTTCCACATACCACCGCAAATGGAATGACATTTGCTATCCATATAGAATAGTATTACCTTCAAATATATTAAAACTCATACCATTATACATGAAACAACCTTGGGTCCATTACCCAAACCTTTGTGCTATCAAAATTCTCTATTGGACTTTATCCAAGGGTTGACATCAATCACTAAGGGTTGACATCAATCTACAATATCACTCTCCAATGGTTGACATCAATGAAAACCAACAATCCATACCAATTATTCATCAACCTATGACAATTGTCTGACAATATCCCCCTTTGGCATTGATGGCAACACTTAGTCATGATAACATTCATGCTTATACTCATCATCAATGTTTCTATATATCCTCCTTTGACATCAATGGAAAAGGGTATATCCCTTTGGGGTTTCTCCCCCTGTGACCATCGCTCCCTCTAGAACCATGCCTCTATGCTCTTTGTCCAAACATTTACATCCTACATCTGATAAATATCTCCCCCTTTGTTATCAATGGCAAAGGTATCTTTCCATCCGGGGCTTCTCCCCCTGACTGAACTTTTCTTGGGGATACTCCCCCTTGACTGAGCTCTTCCTTAAACTGATCTCCCAGCCTGAACCATCCTCTTTATGGTGCTTCCTCATGTAAATCTAAGACATATAAGATAAGCAATAAAAAACACTCATTTTGGAGTAGAAATTACTCCAAGTCTCTGGCGAAGATACTCAAAGGCTTCTCATGGAAGCGATTTTGTAAAGATGTCTGCCAATTGTTCTTTTGTGCCCACATATTCAACTCTGATGTTCTTCTCTACAACCCGTTCTCTTAGAAAGTGATACTTGATTGGAATGTGCTTCATTTTGGAGTGCATCACCGAGTTCTTTGAGATATTGATGTCACTTGTAGTATCAAAATAGATTGGAATGGGGTCATCATACTCAACTTGTATATCTGTCAGAGTTTGTTTCATCCATAGAACCTGTGTACAACATGATGTTGCTACAATATACTCTGCCTCGGTTGTAGATAAAGATATTGATGATTGTTTCTTTCTTATCCATGATATTAAACACTCACCCAAGTAGAATGATGCTTTACTAGTGCTTCGTCGGTCATCAATGCAACTTGCCCAATCTGCATCTGTGTAGGAAATAAATGATAGATCCTTTCCTTTTGGATACCATAATCCAAACTCTTATGTTCCTTTGAGATATCTGGAAATCCTCTTCACTGCTAATACATGTGATTCTTTTGGTGCTGCTTGAAATCGTGCCACCTTCCCAACTGCCTACATTACATCTAGTCTGGATGTTGTCACATATAGTAAGCTACCAATCATTGACTTGTATTGCCTCTGGTCTGTAGACTTTGAATCATCATATTTGCTCAACTTTCATCTGGTTTGCATAGGAGTGGTACCTAGTTTGCAATCTTCCATTTCAAACCTCTTTAGCATTTCTCTGATATACTTAGTTTGAGAAATAAAAATTCCTTGGTTGTTTTGACATATCTGAAGACCCAGAAAGAAGGATAGTTCTCCAAGTAATGACATTTCAAATTCATTCTGCATATCCTTTGCAATTTTTTGGATTAACCTGTCATTAGTACTTCCAAAAATAATATCATCAATATAAATTTCAATTAATAGAATACTACCTTGAGTTACCTTGATGTAGAGGTTGTTGTCTACGCTTCCTTTCCACAGTTCGTAGGGATTTTTGTCATTGTTGTTTTTTATCATTACTCTGTTTTGAATGTGAACTATTGTATGCACTGCATGTGTCCAAAAAATATCTGTCACTTTGGAATCCATTAGCATTGTTCGAGCCATTTCCCATGTAATTATTATCCATTATGATAATGTTCCTTTGTCTTTGAACCACTCTCTGTACAATTCTATGAATGCATGCTCTCGCCCACTTTCATATATATGTCCAAACCTACTAAGTATTCTTACAAATCCATCTCTGTCCATACTATCCAAGACTCTACTTACGCAACTATCCATAATGCTGACCCATTTATTACTATACTATCATGAAGTCTTGATTAATTTATCAAACTGTACTTTTGCTAACTGACCGCTCTGGATCTGTCTTCTCAAACTCTGCAAGCTGCTCGAAGGATGGTTCTTTGGTCTGTCACAGTTATCGCATAGAATTCCCCTATCTAATATTCATATTACATGGGAGTCTCTAAGCTGGATGGCTCAGAACAATTCCTACTCTGATGTGTATTCATCATCATCTTCATTGGTGGATTCATCATCTCTCTGAGCTATCACTTCTTTGTTTCTATCTATGGATTAATATTTCACTACAATACCTGAAAGTACAATCTCTTGAACCTGTTCCTTATTTACTTGTCCTTTTTTTCTTTCATTTATTTTCCAAACCTTTCTATATCTGACATCCTTCTTTGTCTCTGTAAATTTTTCTTCATCTCGTTTTATTGCCAATCTTGCGATCTCTGGGACCTGGTCTTTATTCACCTATTCTTCCTATTTTCTTATACATACTTTCTTATATCTGATATTAGTGTTCTCTTTCATGGAAGTATTTATCATGCTTCTACAATCATGATCTATGTGTCCATAGTTATGACATTTGTAACATTCAATGTTACGTGGGGTCACATAGGCATTTCTTGCTTGAACATTTCTTTTATAATTCCTGCAATCTGCAACCTTATGTCCAAACTTAGTACAATAAAAACAATGACCATAAAATAAATTCGCATACCTAGGAGTGAATTATCTTCTTTGTGGTGTAGTCCTTTTGAATTTTTGCCTTGACTGATCATGATGATGATTGAAGCTTCTTTGTGGCTTGAACATGGATGGTCTTCTTGAAGATGTATCTTTATTAGTTTTCTTAGATTTTGGTTGACCATGATTCATTCCTTTGATTACTTCTGCATAACTCTTTCTATATTCTTCATTCTTCTATTCTAGCAACGTAGAGTGCTTCTCTTCATTCTCTACAACTGATGTGGATGTTTTTGTCTCTTCAACGTTCTTGTTGAGCTTGACGATTTTGACTCTTAGTGTGACAACTTCTTCTTTAAGATTCTCATCCTCTTCTTATTTCTTCATTATCTGAGACTTCATGACCTCTTCTGTTCTCTTTGCTTCTTCAAGTTGGATTTTCAATGTAATTGTTTCTTCTTCCAATCTTCTCTCTTGTTGACCAAACTCTTCCTCAAGTTGGTTTAAGTCATTGGTTCTTTCCTTGAAATGATCCATCAATATCTTTTCTCTCTTTTATGCTTCTCCCTTTTGTGTTGTTATCTTGGCTTCTAAACATTTATTTTGATATTCTAGAGTTTCTTCAAATCTTTTGGCCTCTTCTAGTTGAGATCTTAAATTTTTTATGACCTTCTCATCTTTTTCAAAACCTTGAACACTTACCTTTTGCTTCATCAATTTTTTCTTGGATGGCTTGTTTTCTTCTCTTTCTTTCTTTAGATATTCAATTGCACTGATCAATTTTTCTTTGTAATCAACTTCTGCTTCTTCAGACTCTTCCTCTTCTAAATCTGTCTAACATGATGAGCATCTTTCTTCTTGTTCTGTATCTGCATCTTCTTTGGCATTTTATGCATCTGCAATGGGTGAAGAATATATGTCATGTAACTCCTCCCAAATTTCTTTGGTTGATGAACATTTACCAACCTTTTATCTTACCGGATTAGGTAATCATTCCCAGATGAAATCCATTGCTATTTTTTTATTCTTCTTCAATTCCTTCTTGGCTGCAGTCTTTGCCCTTTTTGAACTATCATATGCTGTAACAACTGATAGCCAAATATAATGTCCTTATGCTTGTAAAAATACTTTCGGCCTTATTCTCCACATCTCATACTTAAAACCATTATGACCATTAAACATTGGTATTCCATTCTCACAATAATCCATGATCTCCTTTCAATGGTTAAATTGTTTCCTGAAGGAACCTGCTCTGATACCAATTGTTAGATTACTAAGAGAGGGGGGTGGGGGGGGTGGGGGTGAATCAATAATAGAGAAATTTAATCCTTTTTCACCATAAAATGTGAGTTCTATATCAATGTAGCATTATCATCCAATAGTTGCATATTAAATAAACAATGAACAAATGAGCAATCACACACATACACAGTACACCAATGTTTTACGTGGAAACCCAAAGTGGGAGAAAACCACATAATGCTTTTTCTTATATGTTTTTAAGAATTACATTCATTGGAAGCACCAAATTCCTTTGTTTTCCAGCTGCAACTGGAAGGAAGCTCCAACCCCCTAGTTTCTCAAGCTACAACCTGAAGGAAGCTCCAACTCCCCAATTCTCTAGCTACAACCAGAAGGAGGCTACAACCCCCTATGTTCTCTGGCTACAACTACCTGTCCTTGCCCTGTCCAACTACCCTGACGTAGAAGTAGAATGATGGAACCATGGTCACACTATCACTGTGAGATATATTGTTGTAAACTTGTACCAATCAACCTGCACCAAACAGCCCGTATCGATAACCTGAACCATACATCAATCATGCATCAACCTGTACCTCAACTTGTAATCAACCTGTACCATAAACAGGTGCATCAACCATGCACCAACTTGTACCAAACAACCTGTAGTCAACCTGTATCATAAATAAGTGCAGTAACCATGAACCAACCTGTAACTCAACCTATACCATGAACAAGTGCATCAACCATGCACCAAACCTGTACCTCAACCTGTACCATGAATAAGTGCATCAACCATGCACCAAACCTGTACAAATAACATGTCACAACAACCTATCCAAAAAACCTATCACAACAACATGTCTCATCAATATTATCAACCAAATCAGATCTACTCACCAATATCAATCACCAAGAAAACTCTCAAAGATGTGCATCAACCAAGCATAACACAACAACTCATAATCATCACCAAGATCAATATGTGATTCTAATAATATACCAATACAAATATGCTACATCATCCATAAACCATGTGTCAACAATAATACTAACAAGTGCCTCCAACCATGTACCAAGTATGTACCAATCATGTATTAGCTACTCATCAACTATGAATCATCAACATGTACCAACATCATCAACTATACACCTCATGTATGTGCGAACTCATCAACTACTTGTCTCAACCATGTACCCAAAATGTACCTCAACCAAAATCCCTCATCAATTTCATCATCCAAATCTGATTTGTAACTCTGTAATATACCTGGTGTATGTGATCACATACATGCAACCCTTCCTTAACTTTAACAACAAGAGACTATCATTTTCATCAAACTTTTCTTTATTCTCACATGACTAGTTTTGGATTAGTCAACAACCCTAACTTGAAATAATCATAACTATGTACCTATAATGAATAAATATATGAAAATAGTCCACAATGTTCTTCAGTGTGTTTTATGCAATTCCTCTAGGTGTCACTACTTGGAACCTCTTAGGAAAGGAGTTATAGAAAAAATGGCATACCTTGTTGAATTTTGGCTTATTCTAGAGAGAGGACTTGTAGAACGTGCCCCGCACGGAATATTTGTTGGATGGATATGGAAATTTTACACAAAATACTGCAGACAGTACTTTAACCAACACTTTTGTTCTTACTTAATTTGGATCTGTTATGAATAATTTATGACATTTTTACTTGAAGCACTTGTTTTAGACTAGTTTCAGGACTAGCCATAAACCTTATTTTCCACGGAGTGTAACTCCAAAACTAAAACGACCCACAAACTTAAATTTGTACCACAACTACTTGGATATGTTTTATAAATGGCCTATCAATTTCACGGTCTGAATCATTCTATAAAAAAAAATTATTGCGCAAATGATGAGATGACCTGTAAATAACATACCTTAGAAAGCATCACCAAAAGAATTTATCCTCCCTTGAATTTTGGCATTCTTTACTTCATCTTCTCTTTGAAATTTGGCTTAGATATCCTTTGGTTACCTTAGTCACTTGTAGATATTCAATATTCTCAAGTGTGATATGAAATGAGAGAGCCTTGCCTCTTATTTATACTTTCATGTAGCTTCCTCAAGGGGTTACCTTTTAACCATCTTAACCCACTTTCCTTATTTTAGGGTTAACAAACTTCTAACCGCTTGTCCAATTGGTAATTTATACATTAAATTTATTATTTAAATAATTTATTTTGTATCCA
>ML777385.1:949508-963106 GCA_009831015.1 Picea engelmannii | reverse complement strand
CAATACATGGGACAAATCTTGCAAAGAATATAACACATACCCAACATTCTCCCACTTGTTTTTTTCTTTGCATACAAGGGGTTATAGAATTACATAGTCAACAATCCAAGGCAGCAATGTCAATAGATCCTCTACACCAAGAGAAATTCTCAGTGCTCACATATTTTGTTAATGAATCTGGAAAATAATTCAAAGTGTCCACCTTTATCAATAACACCTTCTTTTATTCAACCATGTCTCTCACAAAGTGATACTAAACATCAATATGCTTTGTCTTTGAATGATAAGTCGGGTTCTTCGCCAGGAAGATTGCACTCTAGTTGTCACAATCAATCCTTGCAACATGTTGTACCAAACCAATACCTGAACACAATCTTTGTAACCATACTTCTTCCTTTCTTGCATGAGTGGCTATCATGTATTCAACTTCTGTAGTTGAGAGTGCCACTACAGACTATCTTTTTCTCATCCAACTGATTGCTCCTACAAATAGGTTAAACACATACATACTTGTAGATCTTATATGATACATATCTCCAGCCTAGTCTGCATCAACAAACCCATGTATGTACAACAATCTATTCAATTCTGGCCTTCCTTGGTAGCAAAATCCATAACTAGTAGTGCTACGAAAAATAGTTGAAAACCCTCTTTACCATTGTCCAATGCTCCTTCCCTATTTTTTACATATACCTGCTCAAAACTCCCACTGCATGTGCAATGTACGGTCTAGTACAAACCATTGCATACATCAAATTTCCAACCGCACTCACATATGAAACACAATACATGTCCTCTTCCTCTTCCTTTGTCTTGGGACACTGATACATAGATAACTTTACACCCATAGGAACAAGAACCTTGAACAGTTTACATTTCTGCATATTAAACCTTTGCAATATTGTCTCGACATGTTTCCTATAATTTAGCCAGAGTTTCATGTTTTCCCAATATCTTTTAATTTCCATGCCCAAAATGAAATTTGCAGCACCAAGATCCTTCATGTCAAACTTAGAGGACAATTGAGTTTTCACATCCTGTATAATATCCTTGTTGTTTCTTATCAACAACATATTATCCACATACAAGACCAAATGAATGAGATAATCACCAATTAATTTGAAATACACATAGTGATCTACTTTGATCCTTGTGAAGACAAGTCCCAACATATAAGTATCAAAATTTTGATACCAAATCCTTGGAGATTACTTTAACCCATACAAGGAATTTTTCATCCTGCATACCAGCTCTTTATTTCCCTTCACAACAAAATATTTTTGATTCTTCATGTAGATTTCTTCTTCTAGATCCCCATTGATGAATGTTGTCTTCACATCCATCTATTCTACTTCAAAATCAAACACAATAGTAACAGATAAAATAAATCTACTTGAAGTTAACTTGGCAACAAGAGAAAAAATATCACCAAAGTCAATTCCCTCAACCTGGGAATAACCTTTTGCTACTAACTGAGCTTTCTATTTATCCACTTTTCCTTCTACATTCAGCTTCTTCTTAAATGCCCATTTGTTGCCAATGAGTTTTCTTCCAATCAAAAACTCCACTAGGTCCCAAGCCTCATTCTTATACAAGGATGCCATTTCTTCAACCATGGTATTTTTATAGAGTTTTCTATCCTCTGACTCCACTGCCTCCCTTACAATTCTAGGATCATCATCAGTAATAGAAAAAGAAAATTTTGAACAAAAATCAGGCGGAGTATACCTTTTTGGTTTCCTTGTTTCCCGAACCGATCTCCTTAATACTGGATTATGAGGATCTTCTTCTTTTGATTCATGTTATTCTGTAGAGTCTGATTCATCATACTTCAACTCAAACTCTATTTTCTCTAGTTCTTCCTTCCTTGGTAGGACTTCTTGTTTGACAACATCTTTGATTTCTCTAAATACCACACCTTGGCTATACACTACCTTATTATTTTTTGGGTTCCGACACTTATAACCTTTCAAACCATCTTTATACCCAATAAAGATACACTTTTCATCCTTTTTATCTAGCTTACTCATGTTTTCCTTTGGAATGTGAACATAGGCCTCATAGCCAAATACCCTGATATGTGTGAGAGAGGGTTTATTACCATTCCATACCTTGTGTGGAGTCTTTTCATCTAGTGTTGATGAGAATGATCGATTGACCAGGTAACATACAGTACCCACTGCCTCTGCCCAAAATTCTTTTGCTAACCTTACACCACTGAGCATGCACCTTTATCTTTTCATCAACATCATGTTCATCCTTTCTGCCTTTCCATACTTCACTTCTTACAAAATTATTTAAATTCATTTCCACATAACTCTCCACCATTTTTCGTTCTCAACACCTTAATTCTTCTCTCTGTTTGATTCTCCACAAGAGCCTTAAACTATTTAAACATATCAAAAACTTCATATTTATTCTTGAGGAAATATATCCAAGTATTCCTCGATAAGTCATCTATAAAAGAGACATAGTACACATATTTTCCTAGTGATGGAACCGACACAAGTCCAAGTACATCGTTGTGCACCAACTATAAAATTCCCTCTTCCCTTGTTGCACCAGAGGGGAATATTACACGATTATACTTCCCATATAAACAATGTTCATATAAATCAAAATCCAGAGAGAATTTAGACATACCTTCAACCATACCTTTATTGTGTAGTATTCAAAATCCCTTCTCTTTGATATGCCCCAGTCTTTGATGCCACAACATATCCTTTCCTCCAGAGACTAGAGTTTTTTTTTCTTCTTCAACTCTAATCTCAGAAACAATGGAACTATTACATCCAATGTTGATATTGCTTCCTTGCATATTCTACACATTTCCAAACCAAACTCCCTTCAACAACACCATTTCTCCCCAAACCATCCTGTAGGTTTGTTTCTCAAACACTACTTTTACCCCTGCATCATCCATTTTTTTTACAGAACTCAAATTTCTAGCCAGTCCTGGGATGTGCAGAACACTAGGTAGTGTTCTAATCCTTCCATCCATGATATTCAACTTGAATTTTCATCATCCTATGATTTTGGCTATCTAGTCATCACCTAGGAAAACATCACCTCCATCATAGCTTTCATATTCACATAACCACTCCCTATGGGGAGTCATATGAAAGTATGCACCTGAGTCAACCAAAAATTCCTCATGATCTGCATGTGTTCTTGATGAAGCCAAGTACACATATTTTCATTCTTTCAAGGAGTTTTTTGCTTTTGTAGAAGGAGCATATTCAGATCCGTTCCCTCTCTCAACACTTTTGGATCTATAGTGCTTCTTGTAGTTCTTTTATTTTACACATCTCCAACACACCTTTACAAACTTTTTTGGAGATTTAGAACTACCCTTAGATTTAGATCTCCCCCTTGAGGAATTAGATCTATTTATTTCTTGGGAGTGTCCTCTTGCAAATAATGCATCTATTCTATGTCCTTCCATGTTCTTCCATCTCATCTCCTCAGACAATAAGGAGGAGACCACATCATAAAAAATTAAAGTGGTTGTATTATTACCTATGGCCATAACTAGACTATCCCACGATTCTTGTAAAGAGCACAATAAAATGATACACTTAACTTCATCTAAAATTTTAATATCAACGGATGCTGTGGTGGGAAATCCCCCTATGGACTAGAAAATAGGGTTATAGTATGCATGCAGATATGACCAAAAGAAACCTACTTTCTACCTTCATCCCAGACTTAATCCCCATTTCTTTTTAAGAAATACATGGTTAGATCAACATACCTTGTTCTGGATGTTTGATGTCGATCCTTCTTCACGCTTGATCACTCGTTAGCAACTCTCCTCCCAAGGATGACCTGCATATAAAACAAGCAACAAACTACACATGCATTTTACCTACAGACTAATGGGTTAGAGATTCAAACATACATTTACTAAACTATGAAGAACTCATATAGTGGGATGGGAAAAGCATTTCTTTATTATTAACTTTAATGAATCAACTTACAATGTCGAGACCGGCCAGTGCTCCATGAATCTTGATCCTGGGATCCTCTTCAAATGTCCTCCAACTTCTTTGCTTTGTATCTCTTCTTGCACAAGGATGCCTAAAGGGTTGGGAGAATGGGAATGTGCAATTAGGCAGAGCTTCTTTACTCTATTTTCCCTCTTATTCTCCTCCTCCAAATGGGACCCCTAACCCTTCTTTTATAGGCTAGAAGAAGCTAGGTATTTGGATGAACCCTCGACCATGCATGGCCGGGAGTTTCAGTCAACTCACCCAAAGCTATGTGTTATGTCAACAAATTTCCTTTTTTTCTGCTTTTGTCAGTCCACGCGAGCTGTTTTAGGTCAGCTAGTGTGTACACACGTTCATCAATGGAGTAGGGTGCATGGGCCCTTATAAAAGATCTTTTTTAAAGAGTTGTTCAACAGTGCTTTGACAAAGAATGGATCTGAGATGGCCTAATGCCAGTTAAGCATGTATGGTGAAAATTAGGGATACAATAGATGCCCCCTAATGTGTGAGGTCAGAAGAGCATATGATGGCTGAAATACATTACCAATCTTTACTGATGTGCCGAACAAGTGAGCCTAGGGACCAAGAATCAGGAGGCACTGTCTGCAAAATAACAAATGTCTCACCGAGGCACGCATACCCATGCTCGGGAAAAAATAGAAGCATGGCTACCAATCAAATACACTGTAGATCCATGTCAAATAACTATATAAAGTGTAGTCACGAACAATACACAGCTGAGCTACATCTCAAAATCAAAAAGATATACATATAGAGTATCCATCTTCTAGAAGCTGATACGGTCTGATGGCTGGAGATGAGATCTTCAGAGCTCGAGAAACAACTTCAAAATCTTCAAAACTCAAGGTAGGAGTGTAATATGAGTGTATGAATTCACTACCCAGAGGTCTTTGATGACTCGTTGGTCATGAACTAGATAATCTTGATGATCAGACTGAAGGCTTCATTGATTTCAAAAAAGGACTTGATTGGCCATTCAGGATGGCCGGGTATGAGGGCAAGAAACAAATTGCAGAGGGGCTGACTCAGGCTTGGTAGAAAATTCCCTTGGACAACAACATGACAAATGATGAGACTTAGGAAGCATGCCATTAATCATAAGTTTACAAAGTAGGAGGCAACACAAACTCTCCATATGTTTGGAAGAATAACCAAACGGAGGAGGACACAACTCTATGTAGCGAGAACAACTTCCTAAGGTCGTATTACATCCCATAGTTTGACGAACAAATGGAAAAATGTGATTTATCCAAGGGCGACTCATTATGCTACCAATAAAGAAAATACTTTTCCCTTCCTCTTTTTGGGGTATATTTGATTTTTTTTTTGTCTTTTTCAATAATTTTGGAAAAAAGAATAAAGGAATGTTATGTTACAATGGAGGAACAAGTGTTACAAACATACAAGTTCAAGGTGCAAGGACAAGAATGATGTTCAAAATAATGCTACTCAGGAAAAATCCTCTGGGGGCCAAGGGTGTTAAAACGCAAAAGAAAATTGCTACAAGGCTGGCGTATAAGGTATGCAAACGCGGTTAACAAAACACACAATGGTAACGTCCTTCGATGTAAGTTTAACGAGCCTAGAGAAGGTAAGATTAGTGGTTTTTCATATTTAGAGAGTCTGAAAAAACATAAAAGGAGACTCCATAGAGTATACCTTTGTTTGTATAGTTGATTGTCCGGACCGAAAAAGGGGTAAACTACCGCCGAACAGACGTGACTTTAAATTTCATTTTAACGAGCGTGAAAGGCCACAGGATTGCTTGGCAATATTTTCATGTTTAGAGGGTCTAAAAAGGGCTTAAAAGAAGACCCGTAGAGATTACGTTTCTCAGTTAATCCGGACGAGATCAAAAAGCATAAATGCAGTCTCGCCAGATGTTGCTTTCGGATCTCAAAGCGAGCTTGAAAAACAACAAAGTTAGCTCATGGTAGACTCTTTGTGGGTCGATGCCTGGCATCTCCTCGGGGGAGCAGTATGCTCCGACAAAAACATTGTCTATGACACCTGAGGTTCTGGAGATATTGATAGGTATCATTTCAGCAATGGTTGCCATATTACCCTCAACATAGATCTTGTGTGTAGCTAAGGGATTAATAGGACAAGACTTATCTCCAATCATAATTAAGGTGAATTCTCTGGCCTCGATTCTACTTAACTCTGGGAGGAAGTATGATCTGTGATGAAGATCATCCCAGGGTTTGTTCGGACTAGTCATTTATTCAATTTATGCTTCGTCAGAGGGAAAGACTAAGTCTAATGAATTAATGTCAGTGAGAGAACTCTGAGCCCAAATAGACTCTAGAAGTGGATCAAACTCTTGTGCAGGAGTTGGATCAGTGTTGGCTAAAGCTTGTTGGACTAAAGAGTACGCTACTTCAGTTACGGACAAGGGCATGGACATGCCCGGGTGCCCTGTCCCATCCATCGTGGTCGATGGGGAAGGAAGTATCCATGGATCATTGAAGTAAGTCATGCAGAACGACGACACTTGAAAAATCTCAACCTTATGGTGATTGGATATAAACTTGATACAACCTTAGGGTAATCAAAGGTACCCATAAAATATGGGCACAAACCAACCCCTACATTGACCATGCTTGGCTGAGGATTATCAATCATTGGGACCGTGGATGCCCGCAATGAAGGGTCAGGTCTGGAGAAAGACAATTGATCAATGGTCACAATCCGACCCTCATGTGGAAACAACAAGACCCGGAAAACTGTAGCAACCACAGCTTGCATGGCATAAGTCCAACTCCTCCCTAACAATAGGTTATAGTCGAGGGGTGCATCGACTACCTCTACCTCGACACACATGGTCTTCCTTCCTAACTGCACTGGGAAAGAGGGAATGATACCATGTCTTCGGAACGAATGATCATCAAAAGTAGTAAGAAGAGTAGGTGACAGAGACAAAACAGGCTTGTCAATGACTTTCCAACATGCCAACGACATAACGCATGTCGAGGTGCCCTCATCAACCACCGTCTAGAAGATATTCTGAGTAAAATTTTTCGTGGGATAAGCCACTACTATTTGAAATGCTACGTGGTAAGGCAGACGAGTTTTTAGGTCAGTTGTATCTAGCATGATTGTACCCGGATTACAAGTCTTGGTAGATCCTAAAGTGGTTAACAAGGATTTCCTCTGGGAAGGGCAGCTTTGGAGGACCTCCAAAGCGGACATCGTACAAGGGGTTTGTGATAAATCTTCCACCATAGAGTAGTTCTAGGTGGCCCTTGTGTTTGGGTTAAGAGAAGATTTTTTGAATGTGCCTTTGGGAATGTGTGTCATTGTTTCGCCCAATGTCTTCTCAATCTATAGAGGAAGAGATGGGAGTTCAGCTTCTTTACCCTTCTCAGAAGTGCCTGGTTTACTATAGTCATGTGCTCTAGTTGATATAAAAGCATCAGCCCTCACCATATATACGTTTGCGGATGTGGGGTTGTTCGACGATGGAGAGGGTCCTTGGATGCCCCCTTCCATGCTTGCAGAGGCCTGTGTTAGATTTTGTCCATGTTGGAATGGATTGGTTAACACAGCAGGCTGTTGCTATGTTACAAACTTTTGGGCCTCTGCAAGTTGGGGACAAAGGTGGGTTGGGTGGTCCTCCGTGCACAGGTTGCATGGATACCTCACCTTCCATTTCTCAGTATTGCTCTCGCCAACATTATCGGTGGGTTTCTTATCCCCCTTACCCTTCTTTCGTTGTTTTTTGTTTCCTTTAGTCTGTTGGGTGCCCTTTGGATTAGTCGATTGCACTGTGTATACATCTGACATTTTGGTAGGGGGAGCACCCAAAACAATAGTTTGGTTGGCCACTGTGTGTTGTATAGAAAATTATTGCAACTGATTCGTTAGTTGCTCAATGGGATTTGTTTGTGCTGAACCAACAATACCATCGGCATGTGTTCCAACTCTCTGTCTGGTTTTATCAAGTATTGAGCGTAGTGCATCTAGCAAGATCTCGTATAATAAACCAGACTAAGAATAGATTAGCTCAATTTGTTGAGCTCTCATGATGGTGTCTTCTTCGAAAAATACTCCCGACATCGTGATGTCTTTGGAAAACTATGGGACCAAAGACTTAAGGAACCACTCGAGCAGGAATGCTAGTGGGATTGGTACCTTAATTAAACTCTTTCGGCATCTCCATTCTCAAATGTGATCAGAGATATGGTCATCTTTTGTCTGTGAAAAATTGGCCAGCAATTTTGTGCCAGCTTTATATCTCATAGGTAACTGGAAATGGTTTAGAAAAGCCATGGCCAATTCACCAAAGGAAGAGTATCTTGAGCAGTCGAGCTCAATGTACCATTTCATGGCACTTCCAATGAGATTATGTTGAAACAATCACAATTGTATAGAGTCATCTTTCAATGAGTTAGATGAGCACCAAAGATGGAAGGTAGTCGCATGATCTCTTGGATATTCATTAGGCTTGGCTTCAAACTTTGGGATGTACAAAGGAAACTTCGTCAGCATAGGAGGCCAATGTGGATCATGAAAGATAGGGTCATTCAACAACCTTGTCAAGTCTGGAAAATGCAACATTGCCAGGAAAGGTAGTTTGGGTTGTTGGTGATAACATGGGAAAAAGGGACCCGGAGTTTGACTAGCACCAGGTTGCCAGGAAAAGTTCAGCTGCTGGCCCAGATTCTGGTAAAAACCATGGCTATGGACAACGTATGGATTTTTCTTGTGAGGAGACATCATTGGTTGATTTCCAAAATAGGACATAGATGGTTGGGCATGCATTACATTCGAAGGACTTTGGGAAGGGTTGCCCCATGTCGATCCCATGGGGATAGGCATAGTACTTTGTTCAGGGTTCCATTGATTGTGGAAAGAATTACCACAGATTGGCATTACGGACGAGGGAACAAATCCCTGCCAAGAATTCCAAGGCCCTGATGCGGAAGAAGTTCCTGGGTGTGCCCCCTGTGTAGGAATAGTACCCTGCATAGGAAAGCAGCTGATGAGAAGGCCTTGTTACCAAACGCATCAAACAAAGAAAATAGTGTCGAACCTACTGGCATATTATGTGAAGGTGGTCCTTGACTCCCCACTCCAAATAAACTATTGTGTGTAGGTGGTCCAGTGGATTGCTGATGTGAGCCACCGAGTCAAGGGGACGAAGGAGGTATATGACCTTCCCCATAAGGGAAAGTGTTAAAAGGAGCAGGAGTGCCCCCCATGTGTCCTTGTAGAGGAGCGTTAGAGCTCCCTACCCCTAGACCTAAAATCTGTGAAGTGGAGTATGAAAGTACATGACTTGTACCTGAACTGGGCATCCCGTATGAGAATGGAGGGCCTGTTGCACTTGGTGTGAAAGCGGTTGTGGCCGCTGCCAAAGATGGGATCGGACCACTGTGCAATGTAGAGGCGGTCGAGACCATGGTGGCTCGGACCGGTGACGTTGGGTTAGGAGGTGGAAACTCTCCTATGGTGACAACCGTAGTGGGAATTGAAGAATTCCCAGAAGGAGTAACAACATTTGTTTCCATTGCTGCATGCGACCCTGTCTGGTACTCGTAAGAATGAATCATTACGATGGTGGGTGCCGAAAGATCAGTGGTGGAGGTTTCAACCAGACCCAAATCTTGCGCTCCAAGGTCTAGAACGACCGATTCCTCTAGATGTTGGTCGGGCACAATTTCTTGTGACCTAGTCACTTCAAAAGACCCTTGTTGGTCTAGCTTTCACCTTAGTGGTGGCAGGGGTGGCTCCAGTGTAACCGGCGGCAGGCCAAGAAGCCTTCATGACTGATGAATATCATGATCCTCCACTATGTGAGAAGATCAAAGACACTCTAGGGTAGTCTAATTGTTCAAAAGTAACACACACTAAAAAAAAAAGTCCCTATAAGATAATACAGGCAAACACTAAATTAATTGGAAGAACAGTTACAACAACCAACACTATAGCAACTTACCGGTGCAAGTGAAAATAAAAAATGGAAGCACCCTTTAGGTATACTCTACAAAGCATGGCCTAATGTTTGTCCTAGGTACCATGGTATAGCCTCGCAGTCACCTGTGTAAGTCTCTAAAAATGATAGGCAACTAGGTTGCCAGCGTGCGAACAGTCACCAGGCGGGTACAGTCAAAAGTTGGGTAGACCACAATGAGCAGGGTATCAAGCCCGAAACCTATCAAGGGTATTGAAAGAAAGTGGTCCAGAAGACAACTGAGGACCTTGAACGGATTCGAGACCCATGAAGCCCCGTGACAAATGCAATCAACGAAATCCCAAAACAAGCCCTCTATATGTGTTCTCCACTACGATTGGTCCAGCTTTGGAGGGGTTATCTCCGCTACCTTTCCGCACGCGACCTCGTGTTTATCCCCTATGTTAGAGGGGGGTCCTGGATAACTTTCATGATACTGGACTTGGACACTCCCTAACTCAAACTCTAATGTTTGATTTTAATGGCCTTGAAGAGTTTCCTCTCCAACCTAATCCAAGGCCCTAATCCTGAACTAGTTGGTTAACCCTACAAACATAAAAGTCTAATAAATTTTAGATTTAGATTTAATTTTATGGCTTGTCTTATGTCAAGGGGTATGAAAGTGAAATTGGTGATGTTTAAAAGACGAAAGTAAAAATGAACAAAAAGCTGGAAACAAAAACTTTCACTTAATGCAAAATTTCAACAACTTTTCAAATTTTTTCAATTTTCTAATATTTTTGAACAGCAAACTCAAAAAAGAATTTCACTCGACTACGAGCTACTTATGATCTAAATAAACTACAAAGAACTTACGAAATAAAAAACTTTTCCCTGGTTACTAATGCAAAACAACACTTTATCAACCAAACAAGAAAAATGAAAGTTTTTTTTTTTTATTTGAATGCTCACAAAGCAAAAAGGAAAAATACCAACAAGTAAAAACCAAGAAAAAATTCTGGGCTAATTGCAGATCGCAAAGAATCACTTCAAGAAATCACACACTAGCAACTTAAAAAAGGACTCTCACACTTGTCTAAAAACCCTATTTTTTTTTTTTTTTTATGACAACTTTTAAATGAGAAAATGCAAGCTAAGGCTAAGATCAATCCTAAGCTACTGATTACTAAGACAAAGATTCACAAACCTGAGAGGTATAACTCTTGTCAAGGGAAAGGATGACTGTCTTACCCTCAACAAAAACTATCCTGCACAAGCACACTACTGACAATCCAACATCAAGCGTGTGCACACGAGCTGTGTAAAGCCAGAGGGTGTGTACATGCATGTTGGCCTTATACAGGACACGTGTATCTCTAAAACTCTGAAACAAAATAAACAAAGACAATCCAAACCAGAAAGAGACCACTGATATTGAGAACCAGGATCCCTTGAAGGCTTAGACACTCTCTTTAACAGAAACAAGGAAAACAATGTAAGGAAAAAATTCGTAAAACAAACCAATCTGAGATAAGACTGCAAACAACTAAGACTTAGACAGAGTTCTAGAAAAACCCCTGAAATTGACCGATTCTAACAGGGAAGAGGATGATTGCCTCAAAAATTTTCTGGAATCTACACGCTATTGTTACTTCTTCAGCTAGCGTTTACACGCGGGTTGTAAGAGAGTAGGGCGTGGGTACACGCATACAGACCTTATGAAGGCCGCGTGTACCTCTGTGGGTCTCGAAAAAACACAGTCAAGAAAATAACAGAGATAGTTGGTATGGAATACCAGACTCTCTGCTAGCTCAGACTTTGCAGAAACTTCAAAAAACAGGAAAGAAACCAGTCTTTTAAAACTACCTAAAAAAATAAAATTCCCATGAACCCTAGAGACTTCCCCAGTATGGTCGCCAATTCTGTTGTGGTGGGAAATCCCCCTACGGACTAGAAAATAGGGTTATAGTATGCATGCAGATATGACCAGAAGAAACCTACTTTCTACCTTTGTCCCAGACTTAATCCCCATTTCTTTTTAGCAAATACATGGTTAGACCAACATACCTTGTTCTAGATGTTCGATGTCGATCGTTCTTCATGCTTGTTTGCTCGTTAGCAGCTCTCCTCCCAAGGTTGATCTGCATATAAAACAAGCGACAAACTACACATGCATTTTACCTATAGACTAATGGGTTAGAGATTCAAACACACATTTACTAAACTATGAAGAACTCATATAGTGGGACGGGAAAAGCATTTCTTTATTATTAACTTTAATGAATCAACTTACAATGTCGAGACCGACCACTGCTCCCCGAATCCTGATCCTGGGCTCTTCTTCAAATGTCCTCCAACTTCTTTACTTTGTATCTCTTCTTGCACAAGGATGGCTAAAGGGTTGGGACAATGGGAATGTGCAATTGGGCAGAGCTTCTTTACTCTATTTTTCCTCTTATTCTCCTCCTCCAAATGGGACCCCTAACCCTTCTTTTATAGGCTAGAAGAAGCTAGGTATTTGGATGAACCCTCAGCCATGCATGGCTAGGAGTTTTAGTTAACTCACCCAAAGCTATGTGTTTTGTCAACAAATTTATTTTTTTCATGCTTTTGTCGGTCCACGTGGGTTGTTTTAGGTCAGCTAGCATGTACATGCATTCATTAATGGAGTAGGGCACATGGGCCCTTATAAAAGAGGTTTTTTAAAGAGTTGTTCAGTAGTGCTTTGGAAAAGAAGGGATCTGAGATGGCCTGATGCCAGGTAAGCATGTATGGTGCAAATTAGGGTTATAACAACGGATAATAACTTACTTAACACAATATTGAAGGAATTTACATGCTCTGTCACTGAGTCTCCATATTTCATCCTCATGTTATACAAATTTTTTCCGTAGGAACAATTTATTTATCAGGGACTTATACTGATACAAAGTCTCCCCAATTTATCCCATAATGCCTTGGTTTTAGCTTCCCATGACACATTCAATAATATTGAAGCTAAGAGACACAAACAGATTGTGCTCTTCACCTTTTGATCCAAGTTTTTCCAGTCTTCTGCTGATGTTGTGTTAGGTGCAATACCTCGATCCACCATGATCCATTGATCTTTGTCTACCAACAAATATTCCATATTGAGCTTCCACAACTCAAAACTTTTTGCATTAAATTTATTGATCTTTATTTTCAAATTTTTCACCATTTATTTTCACCTGAAGAATCAATATTCCAAATCTCCCACTGTAACAAGGCTTATCAAATACTTGAGCCAAACCCTTGACCACAAAGGAGTTCCCCTGAAGCCAATAATTGCTCTGATACCAAATTTATATTTTAACACTGTACAATAAATTACTGCAAACATATTCTTAATAAAACATAAAATATACAATGGCACACACACACACATACACATTACACAGATAATTTTACCTTGGAAACCCAAACTGGGAAAACCAACAACATGTTTAGAGCCACGCCTCTAATATTCTATTCATCATATGTCCATTGTTGATAATACAATATATAATATCTCATGGAATCCAAAACCCCTAATCCAATAACCTGGATTACTGAACAACCCTAATTCCTTAACCAGAATTAGAAAACCATCGGCAAAAAATATGTGCCAAAAAACCGCTAAAAACAGACGCAAAAAGTTGCCCAATAAAAAATATTTTTTTGAGGATAAC
>ML777385.1:919718-949461 GCA_009831015.1 Picea engelmannii | reverse complement strand
CCCAACCCCCTGAGGCTCCCATATCAATGTACAATACATGGGACCAATCTTGCAAAGAATATAACACATACCCAACATAAATAAGCCATTGCTAGGATATTGATGGGGGTATTGCTTGTAAGGCTTTGGTGGCCAAATTTATTTATAGATTTTGTGGAGTACACCAAGAAGATTCCCATCTACTAATGTGTGCTATGAACACCATCTCAAGATGAAATTTCTTTGTATCCCATTTTGGTATGGAAGCCATTTTAGTGCTAGGCAGTGGACTTTATTGGACCCATCGATCCACCAATGCACTATTCAAGATCAAGGTATATAATAACCACCACATATATATTGACATGTTGGGTGGAGGTTGCACTGACCTGATATTTTTTAGTAGAGACTACCACCAGGTTCATTCTTAAGCATATTGTCACAAGATTTGGATTCCTATGTGGACTCACTAGGGATGTGTGTCAACATTTTATTGGTGGAGGAGTGGATATGCTGGTAAAGGAATTAATGATACATCACCACAAGACAACATCATATCACTCCCAAGATAACAACATGCCAAGGCATTCAACAATATTTTGGAACATGGATTGACTAAGGTATGGTTGATCATGGTAGGGATGGTTGAGGTGAAAGAATTTGTATTGTTCTATGGGTCTATAGGAATACATGCAAAACCTTGATTGGGCACATGCCATTAAACTTTGTATATGGCATCGAGGTAGTGATGCCACTAGAATATTTGATACCAAGTTTATGGGTAGTCATTTTGATCTGGATTTTATGAGAAGAGTGAAATGAATATAGATTATTAATAGGTGCTTAACACAAAATAAAAGAGATACAGTATAACTGGTTTTCTATTCAATAACGAAATAAGATGAAACTGTAAAATGCAGCGGAAACAAGCTTGTTGGAATGGTGGCGGCTTATCTCTGAGAAGATATGTGACAGTAGTGCGCATTCACAAGAAGCAGGTTACAATGAGGCTTTGAAGGCCTTTTTGCAATAAGAAAAAATTCCAAAATCCCTAGACATCCAAAATCCTAACCCTAGGAGATGAAGCGCCAAAAGTCATGTGGGCCTCGTTTGGGTAACTTAGTACATCAACTTCACAGGGTCATAACTTTTGCATACGATCTCCATTTTAGGCATGTGATAGCCAGTTGGAAAGGTATTGTCAAGGAAATTCATTTTGGTGGCTCAAACATTCCTTTCGCTATCATTGAGGAGCTAGATCCCGAAAAGCCTTCATTTAGGCCCTCAAAATGGCCCCAGATGTTAAAACTGCTAAAAATAGTAAATTGCCAAAATTGTTAGAAAATTGTTTTGAGCTAGTTGGAAAAGGTGGGTGGCCACCGATATCCATATGGATAAATCCTCCCTCCTTAGGAAGCAATGGTCTCCATTGCATTGAGGTCCCCCATCATATGAGGAAATTTTTGTTGAATTTGGCCCCGGGTGAGCCACTTGCCTTGGTGCAGGTGCTGCCCTGCTTTGATGACTCGATAAAGCTGGATCCTTTGTTTTCGAGTGCCCTTGATCTGTCTGTCCACAATTTGATCATTGGATTCTTGTTGTAGGTAGTCAGGGTTGAGCTCTGTTGGTGTCAGTTGTTCTAAAGGAGATCCACATTGAACACTGGGTGCAGACCAAGGAAAGGAGGAATGTTGAGCTCAAAAGAATTATCCCCCATGGCCTTCGTGATAGTGTACGACCCATAATGGAGTGGGCGAAGCTTCCTATGGGGTCTTCTAAGGTGTTCTTCTATAATTTCAACCAAACTTTGTCACCCATATGAAAATTATGTGGCACCCGATGTTGATCATGGCGTTGCTTGTACTTGTCATTAGACTTCCGTAGGATATCCTAAAGTTGTTGGTGGATGTGTTGGATCTGCTCAATAAACTGGGTGGCTTTGTCATCTTTAGTTGCAGCAGGAAATGAGTCGGTCGAGGTGACCGCAAGGGGAAGTGCAACATCTATGGGTCCCAATGGTTGGAATCCCAACCCCACTTGAAAGGGGTTGTGGTTGGTTGAGCTATGCAGTGCTCGGTTGTAGCTATGCTAGAGATAGGGAAGGTTCTCATCCCATGTGTGAGAGTTCTTTGAATTGTACATGCGAAGGATATGCACAATCATTCGATTTACAACCTCGGTATTGCCATCTGTCTAGGGCTGGAAGGTCATGGATTTGGTGAGCTTGGTGTCCAGCAGTGACCAGACACTTGACTAGAATGTGCTGAGAAATCGACTATCCCAATCTGAGACAATGGTGTGTGGGATTCCAAAATGTACCCAGACTCGTTCAAAGAAGAGCTTGGCAGTGGCCTCTGCTATGACGCTCTTCTTACAGGCAACCAGAATTGCCATCTTAGAAAAGCGATCAACAACCACAAAAACACAGTCATTTCCCCGCTTGGTGGATGGGAGGCCCAACATGTAGTCCATTGATATGGATTCCAATGGCATGTCAGGAGTAGGAAAAGGGGTGTACAAGCCCTTTTTCTTAGTGGTCGGTTTGGAAATAGCGTAGGCAGTGCAGGACCTGATATACTTGTTGACCTCCTATCAAAGTTTCGGCCAGTAGAAATGTTTATGTAGCATCACCACTATCTTTTCAAAGTTGAAGTGTCCTACCACCCAACTGTAGTGGGCTTCCCAGATCAGCTTTGCTTTCTCACTTGATGGAACACAAATATGGCCCAGACGACACAACAACCCATCCTGAAGATGGAAATTATCGACAACTTTGTTTTCACCCAACATTTGGTAGGTGGTGGCAAAGTCAGGGTCTGTCTCATAGAGTTGGAGCCATCCAAATGTCTCATGGCCACAAGAGTCTAGCACCATGGTGAGAGCCACAACTAGCGGGCTGCTGAGGCAATCAGCGACGCGATTGGTGCTTCCTGTTTTATACTTGATGTTGAGGTGGAATTTCTGCAAGTATGTGGACCACTTTTGATGGCGGTCATTCTACAATTTTCCCCGTGTCTACATGAACTGCAGTGGCTTATGATCTGTGTGGATGATTGTCTCCTTCCCAAGAATGTAATGTCTCCACTGGTGGCATGCTTTCACAATGGAGTACAGTTCTTTGTTATAAGTAGGGTACTTACGGATAGTATCTCATAGTGTCTCACTATGATAGGCCACGGGGTGGTCGTGTTGAGTGAGAACGACACCCACAACATAGCCTGAAGCATCTGTCTCGATCTCAAAAGGATGTTGCAGGTCTTGTAGTGAAAGTATTGAGGCTGAGCACGAGCATTGCTTCAAATCATTGAATGCTTGTTGTTGGGACTGACCCCATGCAAATTTTGCCTTACCACCACCTATGTTTATTTGGCTGAGGGCCCATGCAATATGGGAGAAACCCAACATGAACCTGTGGTAGAAATTGGCAAGGTTGAAGAAGCTCTGAAGCTCAGTGAGTGTTGTTGGGGCTGTCCAATCACGGATGACTTGGATCTTGGCTGGATCCACATGTATGCCATATTGATCAATGATGTAGCTCAGGTAATGGACCCTGTCCATGCTGAAGGAGAATTTTTCCAAGTTGGCATATAGCTTGTGCTGCCGCAAGGTGTACAGAACTTGTTGAATATGCTGCAAGTGGTCGGCCCAAGTCTTGCTGTAAATTAGAATTTCATCTATATACACCACTACAAACGTATTGGTGAATGGTCGCAGGATATCGTCCATCATTCTCATGAAAGTGGCTCGAGCATTTATCATACCAAAGGGCATGACCAACCATTCAAAAAGGCCTTCCTTTGACTTGAAGGCGGTCTTGAATACATCTGTCTTTTCTATTGGGACCTAGTGGTAGCCAGACTTCAGATCAATCTTACTAAAGTATTTGGCCCCCATGAGTTGATCAAGGAGGTGATCGATTTGGGGAATCGGGTACTAGTTTATGACTGTGATTTTATTCAGAGCCCAGTAATCAATACAGAGTTGTTAGGTTCCATCTTTTATCTGTCCTTTTTTCGGTGGGTTGGGGCCGCCCTTTCCTGGATTTTTTTGTGAGGGGTTCCCAGGCCCAAATTGCTGCATCTTTTGTTTGAGCTTCTACTCGATTTTGACGACACATCGGTAGGCCACGCCCAAGGATGAGATGTCTAGAAATTTCATTTCGGTCTGGATGTATCTATGCAGAGCACTGCAATACTTTAGCACCAGATGTCTCTCTGAATCTTTTCTACCCAACTTGGTGTGCAAGGTATGGAAGATATTTGTGAAATATGGCACTGCTTGGTCTCTTTCTTGTCGTAGTGTGGTCTATTTGGTATATAGGTCATCATAACTTTTGATAGGGTAGTATTTTTCTTTAATAGAATCCCTGAAGGATTCCCAGGTGGCTATGATTGAAAATAATGAGGTTTCCTCTGTCTCCTTTTGCTCAAAGAAATTTTCCCACCAATCTTTGACATGGGGAATGACTTTGAGGAGCGCAAAAGTAATCTTTTCTTTATTCGAAAAGTTATGGATAGAAAAATACCCTTCTGGTAGATTCAACCACTTGTCTATGGCATCTTCATCTATCTGACTTTCAAATATAGGAATATCGAAATTTATTTGTACCTTGAAAGGGGCGGCGCCTCCGTTCGAAGAAGATGCATCCTTTGTTGGTAGTCGTCGAAGGATTTGCGCGAAACTATCCATCATCTCGTTCCTCTGTTGCGGGAGGGATTCCTCAATAAATAGTTTGAAAGGATCTCCTATCCCATCATATTTCTTTTCCCCTACCATGGGAGGTCACTTGGGCGTGTGAGAGCTTCTTTCCTCAAGAGAAACAAGCTTGAGACCCAACTCTTCGTACTCCGACCTTGTTGGGGACATGCATTAAGACAACAAGGAGCAGACCACTTTAATACCACTAATCTAGATTTTATGAGTAGAATGAAATGAATATAGATTATTAACAGGTGCTTAACACAAAATAATAGAGGTATAGTATAACTGGTTTTCTATTCAATACCAAAATAAGCCGAAACTATAAAATGCAGTGGAAACAAGCTTGTTGGAATGGTGGCAGCTTATCTCTAAGAAGAGATGTGACGACAGCACGCATTCGCAAGAAGTAGGTTACAATGAGGCTCTGAAGGCATTTTTACAATAATAAAGAATGCCAAAATCCATAGACACCCAAAAACCTAACCCTAGGAGATGAAGCACCAAAACTCATGTGGGCCCCGTTTGGGTAAGTTAGTACATCAACTTCCCGGGGTCATAACTATTGCATACGATCTCCATTTTAGGCGTGTGATAGCCCGTTGGAAAGGTATCATCGAGGAGATTCATTTTGGGGGCTCAATAATTCCTTTGGATATCACTAAAGAGCTCGATCCTGAAAAACCTTCATTTAGGCCCTCAAAATGGCCCCAGATGTTAAAACTACTAAAAATAGTAAATTTCCAAAATTGTCAAAAAACTGTTTTGAGCTAGTTGGAAAAGGTGGGTGGCCACCAATATCCATATGGATCAATCCTACCTCCTTAGGAAGCAATGGTATCCATTGCGTTGAGGTCCCCCATCAAATGAGGAAAGTTTTGCTGAATTTGGCCTCGGGTGAGCCACTTGCCTTAGTGTAGGAGCTACCCTGCTTTGACGACTCGATAAAGTTGGATCCTTTATTGTCGAGTGCCCTTGATCTGTCTATCCACAATCTGATTATTGGATGCCTATTGTATGCAGTCGGAGTTGATCTCTATTGGTGTCAGTTGTTCTGCTACTTCTGAGGTGTCCAATAATGGTGGGAAATAAGGGCGAAGGAGATCCACGTTGAACACTAGGTGCAGACCAAGGAAAGGAGGAATGTTGAGGTCAAAAGCATTATCCCCCATGACCTTGGTGATAGTGTAAAGCCCATAATGGAGTGAGCGAAGATTCCTATGGGGTCCTGTAAGGTATTCTTTCTCCAAGTGCAACCAAACTTTGTCACCCACCTGAAACTTATGTGGCACCCGATGTTGATCATGGCACTATTTATACTTGTCATTGGACTTCTGTAGGATATCCTGAAGTTGTTGGTGGATGTGCTAGATCTGCTCAATGGACCGGGTGGCTTTTTCAGCTTTAGTTGGAGAAGGAGATGAGTTGGTCAAGGTGACCGTAAGAGGAAGTGCAACATCTATGGGTCCCAATGGTTGGAATCCCAACCCCACTTGAAAGGGGTTGTGGTCGATTGAGCTATGCAGGGCTCGGTTGTAGCTATGATAGACATAGGGAAGGTACTCATCCCATGTGAGAGGGTGCTTTGAATTATACATGCGAAGGATATGCACAATCATTCGATTTACAACCTCGGTTTGGCCATCTGTCTAGGGGTGGAAGGTCGTGGATTTGGTGAGCTTGGTGTCCAGCAGTGACCAAAGGCTCGACCAGAATGTGCTGAGAAATCAACTACCCCGATCTAAGACAATGGTTTGTGGGATTCCAAAATGTACCCAGACTCGTTCAAAGAAGATCTTGGCAGTGGCCTCTGCTATGATGCTCTTCTTCTAGGCAACTAGAATCACCATCTTAGAAAAGCGATCAACAACCACAAAAACACAGTCATTTCCCCGCTTGGTGTGTTATCACTCCAGGAAACTCTCCTAGGTTGTAAGTCAGAGATGCCTAGTAACTTAATCTTTTGGTAACTACTTTCTCAATAAAAAGTGTGGGTTTGGATCAAGTCGGAGGGCTGAATCATTTATCACTCAAATCATGCATAAACACATTTAGATGGACAAGGCTTTCAACCACAAATGTTCAAAGAGTTTACAAATAAAGGGATGAATGAAGAAATAACTATTATATCAGCAGAATCACATATGAAGCATATATGAATGGCCAATTACAATAACCACAGGAATACTTGCAAAGTTTAACTTGTGAATGTAGTGATAAGATGACAGTTATCTGGCATAAACAAGTATAATAGCATGAATAAAATATTTAGATGCAAGTACAAAATAGATAAGAAGATGAAATCTGAACAAGTTATGGCAAAAGAAGCTTTCAGTACTTAATATGAAAATGAGAAGTTTGGGTACATAATATAAAAAAGTCTCCCAAGTCGAACGCTTGGTTCCTATTCTACCTTTAGCTTTATAGCTTTACAATGCAGTTTTGAGATCCTGAAAAGATGGATCAAATATGATAAAGATAGTAAATCAAAATTTAGTTGCAAAAGATGTGGAATGATCCCCAAAAATGAGGTCAATCCCAGATTTCATGGTCTTCCTCTCTTGTTGAGTGATGGTGCAGTGCAGGATAGCCTTCCAAGGCTGAATGATGACTCTCCAAGCGATACAAATTCGAATCTGTTGATGCGAGTAAGTGTCCTGATTTTCTGTCTTTGTCAAAGATACCAAAAACCTTTGAAACACTTCCTCTTTCCATAATCTATCAAAAATAGCTATTGGATTTGTCTTGACAATTCATCAAATGTTCATTCGAAGAGGTTTCAAACCTTTCCAGCTCAAAAAAATTCAATCTGTGTAAAACTTGATCATTCTGGAAATGACAGGCTTTCGGTGGTTAACTTAGAAAGATCCAGAGTGAATTATCTACCAAAAGCCCTGTTTTCAATGGTTAATGAATAGTCACCCTATTCGCCTAGACCACCGAAACTTCATCTTTGAGAAAACTTCAAAATTTGCAAAAATGCTTACCTTGGATGCCTTTTTGATGTTCAAGGTTTCTTGGATCAGGTAACCCTTGTTCATGCAGATTTGCGAACTTCTACTGGCTATGTGGAAGGCTCTGGTGTGTCTACCATGGTTGTAGCTAAGTTAGCCAGAGTTTCCAATCCAGTTTGCTCCTGTGCTGGTGATTGAAACTCCTTTAACTTCAACCTCAGAATTTTAAGCTGTCTATACAGCTTCATGTTTTCTCTGATCAATACCATGTTCCTATCTTTAATCTTGTCATGCTTCTCTTTGAGGGTTTGATTTATTTTGAAAAGATCTGCATTTCTGTTGGTCAGGTCTGTATTAGCTTTTTTAATCACCCTTTCTAGGACTTCCATTTCACAGACCTGTTGCAGGAGTTTGTTGATTTTCCATGATCTAGTTGTTTTAGGCTTATTTGAAGAGGCTTCTACCACTGGTGGACTGTGTGCCTCTGGAGGAGTTGGTGAAGGTAAATTGGAACAATAGTCTGCACCTTTTTCAGTCTGTACATTACCCTATGTTTCTGCCAATTCTTGTTCTGGTTCTGAATCACTGTAAGGTAGGTTTAAAGGGTTATTTCCTGTAGCAGGGTCCTTGGACTGCTCACCTTCAAACTGCAGTTTTCTTTTGATTCTTTTCTTCTTGACAGAGGATAATTATATGGGATCTCTTGGTGGTGAGATACCTTTCCTTTTCCTATGACTTCTTTTGGGAGTAATAGTCTTCTTAGTGGCAGCCTTTTTACCCTTCTCCTGCTTTTGACAATCAGTCTGGAATTCGTTCCAGAAGAGGAAATAGCTCCAATCTATCTGCCTTTTCTTCAATGACTCCTTGACAATAAGAGTAATGAGTCCTTGGTGAGATAATCTGCTTGCCACCTTAGTGGGCTTGGCCTTGACCTATTTAGACATTTTCATGAGGGCTTTGTGCAAGAAAAATGGTAGATTAATTGGGGCTCTACCTATAAAATGGTTTAAAAGTTTAAAGTGATAGAACATCACTCTATTGTATTGCCCCTCACATGTTATGTAAACAAATATTGCTTTCAACAGGGACTACCACTTTGGTTCCAAGTAAGACATTGGAATATCCTTCTTCTAGATCAAATCTTTATGTACAGGCATCAAGTATGACCTGAATTCGATGTTTGAAGGTATGGTAGACTTGAACCAATAGTCTCCTGAACTAGGTAAACCTGTATACTCAGCAATGGCAGCTTCATCAATGATAAACTCCTCCTTTCCTATTTTAACAGACCTCCCATCATAGGAAATGGAAAAAGACTCAGCCACTATTTTAGCAGACCTCACAATATGAAAATACCCTGGCCTGCTTGAAAAATTCTACCACCTCTGGGTGAGATTCTAGGTACCAAACCCTATCCACCTCAGACCTCAAAACTGGCCTTGCTTTTGGCATTGGTCAATGTTGACTGTACCTGGGATTATGGGAAACTGAGAGTCTATGGAGACAAAGATTATATAATTTAGGAACATAGAGAGTATAACTCATGGAAGAGTCGTGGGACAGGGTGACACAAAATTTGGATCACCGAGCTCAAACACTAACCAAGTTTCGGGCGACAAATTGATTGAGAGCATGTCAAAATTTTAGATTTTCGGTGGTATATTCATTTAAATTTGAAACAAGATGGGTTTTGAATTTGCCTGATAAATCGACCTGGCTTAATTGACTTGAGAGTGATCTCTAGACTTTAATGGCGCTTTGACAATCACCAGAGGAAACGAGATTAGGATCTCAGGAAACACGTTTAATTGATGAAATCGCGAACTCACAATTATCTCTGTAATCTCCGTAATTCAAAATGATAATGAATGAGGATTTAATGAGGGATTAACGGGATCATGATAGATCATGTACTTGTGACTGGAAATGGAGGGAGGCTTCGTGACAAGATGCATGAATTTCAGTATCACTGTCGTGTCTAGATTTTGAAAAGACAAATGCGGTTGAAAGGACAACAGGAGCTTCAAACTTTCAGATAGACACCATTAGAACATGCATACCTTCCAACTTGACAAGCTTTCGATGGTTACGTTTTCATCATTATGCCAACTTGACAGCTGGCTCGTGCAAAAGCACAGGCTTTCCATTTTTACTATTGAAACACTTTTGGTGGTTAACCGCATTCTTTCTTTGACCTCTTAATTGTCGGGAACAAAGGCTTTCGATGGTTAATGAGCGCATTTCAGGCTCGCCTAAACCACCGAAACCTGAGATTATGAATTTTGCTTGACCAAACCAAATCCAAAATTTCTTTTGAGCTTATTTATAGAATACAGACTCTCTAACCTACTTACAAAAATTTAGAAATAAAATTTAGACCACAACCTATCACCTCAAAAGAAAATTTTCCACCAATTTATTTGAGGAGATAACATGGTGGAAGGGAGGCCCAACATGTAGTCCATTGAGATGGATTACCATGGCATGTTAGAAGTAGGAGGAGGGGTGTACATGCCTTGTTTCTTAGTGGTCAGTTTGGAAATAACGCAGGTGGTGTAGGACCTGATATACTTGTTGACCTCCTGTCGAAGTTTCATCCAGTAGAAATGTTTCTATAGAATCACCACTATCTTTTCAATGCCGAAGTGTCCTACCACCTGACTGTAGTGGGCTTCCCAGATCAGCTTCGCTCACTCACTTGATGGAACACAAATATGGCCCAGATGACACAACAACCCATCTTGAAGATGGAAATTATCGACAACTGCATTTGCACCCAACATTTGGTAGGTGGTGGGAAAGTCAGGGTGTGTCTCATAGATTTGGGGCCATCTGGTTGTCTCATGGCCGCAAGATTCTAACACCGTTGTGAGTGTTGTGACTGGTGGGCTGCTGCGGTAATCAACGACATGATTGGTGCTTCCTGTTTTATACTTGATGTTCAGGTGGAATTGCTGCAAGTATGTGGACCACTTTTGATGGCAGTCATTCTGCAATTTTCCTTACGTCTGCATGAACTATAGTGGCTTATGATCAGTGTGGATGACTGTCTCCTTCCCAAGAATGTAATGTCTCCAGTGGCGCCATGCTTGCACAATGGAGTACATTTCTTTGTCTTAAGTTGGGTACTTACAGACAGTATCTGACAGTGTCTCACTATGATAGGCCACGGGGTGGCCGTGCTGAGTGAGAATGGTGCCCACAGCCTAGTTTGAAGCATCTATCTCGATCTCAAAAGGATGTTGCAGGTCTGGTAGTGAAAGTAATGGGGATGAGCACAAGAGTTGCTTCAAATAATTGAATGCTTGTTGTTGGACCGGCCCCACGGAAATTTTACCTTACCACCACCTTTGTTTATTTTGCTGAGCACCCATGCAATATGGGAGAAACCCAACACGAGCCTGTGCTAGAAATTGACAAGGCCTAAGAAGCTTCGAAGCTCAGTGAGTGTTGTTGGCACTAGATAGTCACGGATGACTTGGATCATTGACTGGACCCTTGGATCATTGATCTTGGCTGGACCCTTTCCATGTTGAAGGAGCATTTTTCTAAGTTGGTGTATAGCTTGTGTTGCCGCTGGGTGTGCAGAACCTGTTGAATATTCTGCAAGTGTTCGACCCAAGTCTTACTGTAAATTAGAATGTCATCCAGATACACCACTACAAAAGTATTGGTGAATGGTTGCAGGATATTGTCCATCATCCTCATGAAAGTGGCTAGAGCATTTGTCATACCAAAGGGCATGACCAACCATTCGAAAAGGCATTCCTTTCACTTGAAGGCAGTCTTCCATACATCTGTCTGTTCTATCGAGACCTGGTGGTAGCCAGACCTCAAATCAATCTTACTGAATTATTTGGCCCCCATGAGTTGATAAAGGAGGTCATCGATTCGGGGAATCGGGTACCGATTTTTGACTATAATTTTATTCAGAGCCCAGTAATCTATACATAGTTTCCAGGTTCCATCTATGCTCTATCCTTTTTTTGGTGGGTTGGGGCCTCCCTTTCCTGGCTTTTTTTGTGAGGGGTTCCCAGGCCCAAATTGCCGCATCTTTTGTTTGAGCTTCTGCTCGATTTTGACGACATATCGGTAGGCCGTGACCAAGGATGAGATGTCCAGAAATTCCATTTCAGTCTAGATGTATCTATGTAGAGCATCGTGACACTTGAGCACTAGATGTCACTTTAAATCTTTGATACCCAACTTGGTGTGCAAGGTATGGAAGATATTTGTGAAATTTCACACTGCTTGGTCTCTTTCTTGCCGCAGTGTGGTCCATTTGGTATACAGGTCGTCATAACTTTTGACAGGGTAGTATTGTTCCTTAATAACATCCCTGAAGGATTCCTAGGTGGCCGTGACTGAAAATAATGAAGTTTCATCTTTTTCCTTTTGCTCACAGAAAGTTTCCCACCAATCTTTGACATGGGGAACGACTTTGAGGAGCACAAAAGTAATCTTTTCTTTATTTGAAAATTTATGGATAGAAAAATGCCCTTCTAGTAGATTCAACCACTTGTATACAACATCTGCATCTATATGACCTTCAAATATAGTAATATCAAAGTCTATTTGTACCTTGAAGGGGAATGCACGTCCGTTCGAAGAATATGCGTCCCCTGTTGGTAGCCGCCGAAGGATTTGCGTGAAACTAACCATCATCTCGTTCCTTTGTTGCATGAGGGATTCCTCAATAAATAGTTTGAAAGGATCTCATGTCTAGTCATCTTTCTTTTCCCCTGCCATGGGAGGTCGTTTGGGCATGCGAGAGCTTCTTTCCTCAAGAGAAACAAGCTCGAGACCCAACTCTTTGTACTCCGACCTCGTTGGGGACATGCATTAAGACGACAAGGAGAAGATCGCGCTGATACCATTGATCTGGATTTTATGAGAAAAACAAAATGAATACATATTATTAACAGTTGCTTAACACAAAATAACAGAGATATAGTATAACTGGTTTTCTATTCAATAAAGAAATAAGTTGAAAGTGTAAAATGCAACGGAAACAAGCTTGTTGGAATGGTGGCGGCTTATCTCTAAGAAGAGATGTGACAACAACACGCATTCACAAGAAGCAGGCTACAATGAGGCTCTAAATACCTTTTTACAATAAGAAAGAATGTCAAAATCACTAGACATCCAAAAACCTAACCCTAGGAGATGAAGCGCCAAAAGTCATGTGGGTCGTGTTTGGGTAAGTTAGTACATCAACTTCCCGAGGTCGTAACTTTTGCATACGATCTCCATTTTAGGCATGTGATAGCCTGTTGGAAAGGTATCGTCGAGGAGATTCATTTTGTGGGATCAATCATGCCTTCCTCTATCATTGAGGAACTCTATAATGAAAAACATTCATTTAGGCCCTCGAAATGGCCCCAGAAGTTAAAACTGCTAAAAATAGTAAATTGCCAAAATTGTCAAAAAACTGTTTTGAGCCAGTTGGAAAAGGTGGGTGGCCACCGATATCCATATGGATCAATCCTCCCTCCTTAGGAAGCAATGGTTTCCATTGGTTTGAGGTCCCTCATCAGATGAGGAAATTTCTACTGAATTTGGCCCCGGGTGAGCCACTTGCCTTGGTGCAGGAGCTGCCCTACTTTGATGACTCGATAAAGCAGGATCCTTTGTTGTCGAATGCCCTTGATCTATCTGTCCATGATCTGATCATTGGATGCCTATTGTAGGAAGGCGGGGTTGATATCCGTTGGTGTCAGGTGTTCTTCCGAAGGAGCATTTTTCCAAGTTGGCGTAAAGCTTGTGCTGTTGTAGGGTGTGTAGAAACTGCTGAATATGCTGCAAGTGTTTGACCCAAGTCTTGATATAAATTAGAATGTCATGCAGATACACCACTACAAAATTATTGGTGAATGGTCGCAGGATATCGTCCATCATCCTCATGAAAGTGGCTGGAGCATTTGTCATACCAAAGGGCATGACCAACCATTCAAAAAGGCCTTCCTTTGACTTGAAGGCAGTCTTCCACACATCTGTCTGTTCTATCGGGACTTGGTGGTAGCCAGACTTCAGATCAATATTACTGAAGTATTTGGCCCCCATGAGTTGATCAAGGAGGTCATCAATTCAGTGAATCAGGTACTGATTTCTAACTGTAATTTTATTGAGATCCCGGTAATCAATACAGAGTATGGATGTATCTATGCAAAGCACCATGACACTTGAGCACCAGATGTCGCTCCAAATCTTTGATACCCAACTTGGTGCGCAAGGTATGGAAGATATTTGTGAAATCTGGCATTGCTTGGTCTCTTTCTTGCCGCAGTGTGGTCTATTTGGTATACAGGTCGTCATAACTTCTGACAGGGTAGTATTGTTCCTTAATAGCATCCCTGAAGGATTCCCAGGTGGTCGTGACTGAAACTAATGAGGTTTCCTCTGTTTCCTTTTGCTCACATAAAGTTTCCCACCAATATTTGACATGGGGAATGACTTTGAGGAGCAGGGATGATTTTAGGGGCTAAATTTCACTCATGGGCTAATTTTCCATGGTTTTTTCCAAAAACGAGATTCGCTATTTTAAAAATGATTCGCCCAAATTCTATATGATAAAATTATTTTACCTTAAAAATCGCCATAATTTTATAAAAACTATATAAAATACTTACAAATTTGAATATTTTTACAAAAATATCGCCAAACATTTATAGTTGACATATGAAGGATTAGTAAGATTTGCCAAGGTTTCTACATTTTAAAATAAATTTCCATCCTTAAAATCATCCCTGTTGAGGAGCGCAAAAGTAATCTTTTCTTTATTCAAAAAGTTATGGATAGAAAAATACCCTTCTAGTAGATTCAACCACTTATCTACAACAACTGCATCTATCTGACCTTCTAATATAGGAATATTGAAGTTTATTTTTACCTTGAAGGGGGCGGTGCCTCCGTTCGAAGAAGATGCATCGCCTGTTGGTAGCCGCCGAAGGATTTGCGTGAAACTATCCATCATCTCATTCCTCTATTGCGTGAGGGCTTCCTCAATCAATAGTTTGAAAGGATGTCCTTTGCTATCATCTTTATTTTCCCCTACCATGGGAGGTCACTTGGGCGTACGAGATATTCTTTCCTCAAGAGAAACAAGCTCGAGACCCAACTCTTTGTACTCCGACCTCGTTGGGGACATGCATTAAGACGACCAGGAGCAAACTGCTCTGATACCACTGATCTAGATTTTATGAGTAGAATAAAATGAATACAGATTATTAACAGGTGCTTAACACAAAATAATAGAGATAGAGTATAGTTGGTTTTCTATTCAATAACAAAATAAGCTGAAACTGTAAAATGCAGCGGAAACAAGCTTGCTGGAATGGTGGCGGCTTATCTCTGAGAAGAGATGTGACGGCAGCATGCATTTGCAAGAAGCAAGTTACAATGAGGCTCTGAAGGCCTTTTTACAATAAGAAAGAATGTCAAAATCCCTAGACATCCAAAAACCTAACCCTAGGAGATGAAGCACCAAAAGTCATGTGGGCCTCGTTGGGGTAAGTTAGTACATCAACTTTCCGAGGTCATAAATTTTGCATATGATCTTTGTTTTAGGCATGTGATAGCCCATTGGAAAGGTATCTTTGAAGAGATTAATTTTGGGGGCTCTATCATGCCTTGGGCTACCATTCAAGAGCTCGATCCTGAAAAACCTTCATTTAGGCCCTCAAAATGGCCCCGGAAGTTAAAACTGCTAAAAATAGTAAATTGCCAAAATTGTCAGAAAATTGTTTTGAGCTAGTTGGAAAAGGTGGGTGGCCATCGATATCCATATGTGTCAATCCTCCCTCATTATGAAGCAATGGTCTCCATTTCATTGAGGTCCCCCATCATATGAGGAAAATTCTGCTGAATTTGGCCCCAGGTCAGCCACTTGCCTTGGTGCAGGAGCTGCCCTGCTTTGATGACTCGATAAACCTGGATACTTTGTTGTCAAGTTCCCTTGATCTATATATCTACAATTGAATCATTGGATGCCTATTGTAGGCAGTCAGGGTTGAGATCTGTTGGTGTCAGTTGTTCTGCTACTTCTGAGGTGTCCAATAATGGTGGGAAATAAGAGCGAAGGAGATCCATGTCGAACACTTGGTGCAGACCAAGGAAAGGAGGAATGTTGAGATCAAAAGAATTATCCCCCATGGCCTTGGTGATAGTGTACAACCCATAAAGGAGTGGGCGAATCTTCCTATGGGGTCTTGTAAGGTGTTCTTTTTGCAAGTGCAACCAAACTTTTTCACCCACCTCAAACTTATGTAGCACCCGATGTTGATCATGGCGTTGTTTGTACTTGTCATTGGACTTCTGTAGGATATCCTGAACTTGTTGGTGGATGTGCTAGATCCACTCAATGAACCGGGTGGCTTTTTCATCTTCAGTTGGACCAGGAGATGAGTCGGTCGAGGTGACCGCAAAAGGAAGTGCAACATCTATGGGTCCCAATGGTTAGAATCTCAACCCCACTTGAAAGGGGCTATGGCTGGTTGAGCTATGAAGGGCTCGGTTGTAGCTATGTTGGACATAGGGAAGGCTCTCATCCCATGTTTGAGGGTGCTTTGAATTATACATGTGAAGGATATGCACAATCATTCTATTTACAACCTCGGTTTGGCCATCTGTCTTGGGGTGGAAGGCTATGGGTTTGGTGAGCCTGGTGTCCAGCAGTGACCAAAGGCTTGACTAGAATGTGCTAATAAATCAACTATGCCCATCTGAGACAATGGTTTGTGGGATTCCAAAATGTACCCAGACTCATTCAAAGAAGATCTTGGTAGTGGCCTTTGTTGTGATGCTCTTCTTGCAGGCAACCAGAATCGCCATCTGAGAAAATTGATCAACAACCACAAAAACAAAGTCATTTCCCCACTTGGTAGATGGGAGGCCTAACATGTAGTGCATTGAGATGGATTCCCATGGCCTGTCAGGAGTAGGAAGAGGGGTGTACAAGCCCTGTTTCATAGTGGGTTTGGCAATAGCGCAGGCAGTGCAAAACCTGATATACTTGACGACCTCCTGTCGAAGTTTTGGCCAGTAGAAATGTTTCTATAGCATCACCACTGTTGTTTCAATGATGAAGTGTCCTTCCACCTGACTGTAGTGGGCTTCCAAGATCAGCTTCTCTCGCTCACTTGATGGAACACAAATATGTCCCAGGTGACACAACAACCCATCCTAAAGATGGAAATTATCGATAATTGCATTTGCACCCAACATTTGGTAGGTGGTGGTGAATTCAGTGTCTATCTCATAGAGTTGGGGCCATCTAGATGTTTCATGGCCGCAAGAGTCTAGCACCGTGGTGAGTGTCACGACTAGTGGGTTGCTGAGGTAATCAGCGATGCGATTGATGCTTCTTTTTTTATACTTGATGTTGAGGTGGAATTGTTGCAAGTATGTGGAACACTTTTGATGGAAGTCATTCTACAATTTTCTCTGCATATGCATGAACTGCAGTGGCTTATGATCAGTGTGGATGACTATCTCCTTCCCAAGAATTTAATGTCTCCATTGACGACATGATTGCACAATGGAGTACATTTCTTTGTCATAAGTAGGGTACTTACGGACAATATCTGGCAATGTCTCACTATGATAGGCCATGGGGTGGCCGTGCTTAGTGAGAATTATGCCCACAACATAGTCTGAAGCATTTGTCTCAATCTCAAAAGGATGTTGTAGGTATGGTAGTAAAATTATCTATGTTGAGAACAAGCGTTGCTTCAAATCATAGAACGCTTATTGTTGGGACCAGCCCCATGCAAATTTTGCCTTACCACCACGTCTATTTATTTGTCTGAGGGCCCATGCAATATGGGAGAAACCCAACAGGAACCTGTGGTAGAAATTGGCAAGGCCCAAGAAGCTCCGAAGCTCATTGAGTGTTGTTGGGGCTGGCCAGTCACGGATGACTTGGATGTTGGCTAGATCCACATGTACGCCATTCTGATCAATGATGTAGCCCAGGTAATGGACCCTGTCCATGTCGAAGGGGAATTTTTCCAAGTTGGCATATAGCTTGTGCTGTGGCAGGGTGTGCAGAACCTGCTGGATATGCTGCAAGTGTTCAGCCCAAGTCTTTCTGTAAATTATAATGTCATCCAGATACACCACTACAAAAGTATCGGTGAATGGTCGCAGCATATCATACATCATCCTCATGAAAGTGGCTTGAGAATTTTTCATACCAAAGGGCATGACAAACCATTCAAAAAGGCCCTCCTTTGACTTGAAGGTGGTCTTCCATACATATATTTGTTCTATCGGCACCTGGTGATAGCTAGACTTCAGATCAATCTTACTGAAGTATTTGGCCCCCATGAGTTGATCAAGGATGTCATCGATTCAGGGAATTGGGTACCAGTTTTAAACTGTGACTTTATTGAGAGCCTGGTAATCAATACAGAGTTTTCAGGTTCCATCTTTGCTCTGTCCTTTGTTCGGTGGGTTGGGGCTGCCCTTTCTTGGCTTTTGTTTTGAGGGGTTCCCAGGCCCAAATTGTTGCGTCTTCTGTTTGAGCTTCTGCTTGATTTTGACGGCATATTGGTAGGTCGCGCCCAAGGATAAGATGTACAGAAATTTCATTTCAATATGGATGTATCTATGCAGAGCACCGTGATACTTGAGCACCAGATGTCACTCTAAATTTTTGATACCCAATTTGGTGCACAAGGTATGGAAGATATTTTTGAAATCTAGAATTACTTGGTCTCTTTCTTGTCGCGGTGTGGTCCACTTGGTATACAGGTCATCATAACTTCCGACAGGGTAGTATTGTTCCTTAATAGCATCCCATAAGGATTCCCATGTGGCCATCACTAAAAATAACGAGGTTTCCTCTATTTCCTTTTGCTCACAGAAAGTTTCCCACCATTCGTTGACATGGGGAACAACTTTGAGAAGCACAAAAGTAATCTTTTCTTTATTCAAAAAGTTATGGATAGAAAAATACCCTTCTAGTAGATTCAACCAGTTGTCTATAAAATCTGTGTCTATCTAACCTTCAAATATAGGAATATCAAAGTCTATTTGTACCTTGAAGGGGGTGATGCCTCCGTTCGAAGAAGATGCGTTGCCTGTTGGTAGCCGCCGAAGAATTTGCGCGAAACTATCCAGCATCTCATTCCTCTGTTGTGTGAGGGATTCCTTAGTTAATAGTTTGAAAGGATATCCTGTCCTATCATATTTATTTTCCCCTGCCATTGGAGGTCACTTGGGCATGCGAGAGCTTCTTTCCTCAAGAGAAACAAGCTCCAGACCCAACTCTTTGTACTCCAACCTCATTGGGGACATGCATTAAGATGACAACGAGTAGACTATTCTGATACCACTGATACAGATTTTATGAGCAGAACAAAATGAATACATATTATTAAGAGGTTCTTAACACAAAATAACAAAGATACAGTATAATTGGTTTTCTATTCAATAACGAAATAAGCTGAAACTGTAAAATGCAGCGGAAACAAGCTTGTTGGAATGGTGGCGACTTATCTCTAAGAAGAGATGTGACGCCAGTGCCCATTCGCAAGAAGCAAGTTACAATTAGGCTCTAAAGTCCTTTTTACAATAAGCAAGAATGCCAAAAGCCCTAGACATCCAAAAAGTTAACCCTAGGAGATGAAGCGCAAAAAGTCATGTGGGCCTCATTTGGGTAAGTTAGTACATCAACTTCCCAAGGTAAAGGTATCATCGAGGAGATTCATTTTTGGGTCACAATCATGCCTTTGGATATCATTGAGGAGCTCTATCCCGAAAAACCTTCATTTAGGCACTCAAAATGGCCCCGGAAGTTAAAACTGCTAAAAATATTAAATTGCCAAAATTGTCAGAAAATTGTTTTGAGCCAGTTGGAAAAGGTGGGTGGCCACTGATATCCATATGAATCAATCCTGCCTCCTTAGGAAGCAACAATCTCCATTGCGTTGAGGCCCCCCATCAGATGAGAAAATTTTTGCTGAATTTGGCCCCGGGTGAGCCACTTGCCTTGGTGCAGGAGTTGCCCTACTTTGACAACTCGATAAAGCTGGATCCTTTGTTGTCGAGTTCCCTTGATCTGTCTGTCCACAATTTGATCATTGGATTCCTATTGTAGGAAGTCGAGGTTGAGATCTATTGGTGTCAATTGTTATGCTACTTCTGAGGTGTCCAATAATGGTGGGAAATAAGGGACAAGGAGATCCACATTGAACATTGGGTGCATATTAAGGAAAGGAGGAATGTTGAGCTCAAAATCATTATCCCCCACATCCTTGGTGATAGTGTACGACCCATAACGGAGTGGGCGAAGCTTCCTATGGGGTCCTGTAAGGCGTTCTTTTTGCAAGTGCAACCAAACTTTGTCACCCACCTGAAACTTATGCGGCACCCAACGTTGATCATGGAATTGTTTGTACTTTTCATTGGAATTCTATGGGTTGGGGCCACCCTTTCCTGGATTTTGTTGTGAGGGTTTCCCAGGCCCAAACTGTCACGTCTTTTGTTTGAGCTTCTCCTCAATTTTGACGACATATCGGTAGGCCATGCCCAAGGATGAGATGTCAAGAAATTCCATTTTGGTTTGGATGTATCTATGCAGAGCACCACGACACTTGAGCACTAGATGTCGCTCTGAATCTTTGATACCCAACTTGGTGCGTAAGGTATGGAAGATATTTGTGAAATCTGGCATTGTTTGGTCTCTTTCTTGCCGTAGTGTGGTCCATTTGGTATACAGGTCGTCATAACTTCCGATAGGGTAGTATTGTTCCTTAATAACATCCCTAAAGGATTCCCAAGTGGTCATGATTGAAAATAATGAGGTTTCCTCTATTTCCTTTTGCTCATAGAAAGTTTCCCACCAATCTTTGACATGGGGAACATCTTTGAGGAGCGCAAAAGTAATATTTTCTTTATTCGAAAAGTTATGGACAGAAAAATACCCTTCTATTACATTCAACCACTTGTCTACAACATCTGTGTTTATCTGACCTTCAAATATAGGAATATTGAAGTTTATTTGTACCTTGAATGGGGCGGTGCCTCTGTTCGAAGAATATGCGTCGCCTGTTGGTAGTCGTCAAAGGATTTCCGTGAAAGTATCCATCATCTCGTTCCTTTGTTGGGTGAGGGATTCCTAAATCAACAGTTTTAAAGGATCTCATGTCCCATCTGTTAGCGTAAATTCTTGCAAGGGGGTGTTCTTTTCTCCAAGATTCGAGCCCGTGGCATAAATGCAAAGAAATGGGGCTTAAATAACCCATCAAATGAATTTTATTCAAAGGCCGCAGGCATGAGTGCCAAGCGTAGCACACAGAAGAAGTCCATTTTGGGCTTAAGTGCTAGTAGATGGGTGATCCTGGATTCAACGACGAGGATCGATTGATAGAGCAGATCATCGGTCATTGGGTAAGCCAGAGCCATGGAGTTGCATGATTTTTAGCACGTGAGAGGGACACGTGATGCACGATTGGGCTCTATCACCACTTCGCCCATCATGAATTTGAAGAACAAGGATCAACCTCTTCCCAACCGTGAAATACGAAGTGCCGAAGGCGCCCAGTGTCCATCCCACAATCTCACCGAAATGATCTAGGCCATCCATCTCAAAGGAGCACGTGGCACACGATTGGGCTTTATCGCCACTTCGCCCATTTTGAATTTGAAGAACAAGGATCAACCTCCTCTTAGCCGCAAAATGCAAAGTGATGAAGGCGCCCAGTGTTAGGCCCACATTCTCACAGAAATGATCTAGGCCATCCATCCCGGAGGAGCACGTGGCGCACGATTGGGCTCTGTCGCAACTTTGCCCATCGCGACTTTGAAACACATTTTCTCTACAGCTGGGATCCCTGAACCACGAAGTGTCGAAGGTGCCTAGTGTCGCAACTTCAGACATTGCAACTTTGGAATGCAGGTGTCTACCCCCTCCCATTCACAATACGTGAGATGCAAAGATGCCTTGGGTGCAGGCCCATGGTCACAGTGCAAGGTCGTATGGGGTAAGGACAAAGAAATCAAGGGATGTCGAGCCAATATGTTCAAAAGAAGAGGGATCGTGTTTGTTGTTTTTTGAAGACAAATCCATCCGCCATGTGATAGGCCGTTTTTACAATTTTAGTCACCAAGGGTCCTGAATACTAAAATGAGGGAATTTCCCAAAAGGAGGAAAATCGAAGTGCCTTAGAAAAAGGGGTACAATGAGGGAAGCTAGCCCACGAGCTCGGGAAGCAAGCACGTGGTCATTTCTTGTGCTCGAAGTTTCGATCGCTCGCCATAGAGGGGAGCGATTAATGAAAAGTAGGTTGGTAGATGAAACTTCAGTTCTAGCCATGAATGCGAGGCATGGAGGTTCTGGTAAGCAGTCTGCCCAAGACCATCTGGTGTGTAGGTTGATCTGAAAGGCCCTTGCCAATATGATGTTCTCGTCTGACCAAAGAACCTACACACGATAGGTTGGACTTTAATGTCTCAGCTACCCTATTGATGCCAAGTGAGCGCACTGCTCTAAGTATATATTCTCAATTGTTGTATTTTTGTAAGGATCGATGGTAGAGCAAAGCTCCCGATTGTAAAGTTTTAACAAACGCTCTAGTTCTCTGGTTATGTATCTGTATGTGAGATTTCTTGTTTTATAATAGACAACTTTCTTATCCCATCTAGTTTCATCTCATATTGAGAGAGTTCATGATCAACTGATTCGTGTGAATTACTATGACTATGTTATGATAAAGGATTTATTGTAACATTGTTATATTCTCCAGTGTTGCCTATATTTGAGTGTAAGAAGATCTTACGTTCAAGTTTTTCTTCTACAGGCTGTTAGAAGCCCGATGCCTACATTAGTCCTCAACTTTTCCTCACATAATTCTTCCTCCTATTCATTCTTACTACAACTCTCTGTCTGAAATTTAATTAAGACCTCACCTACCTCTGCATGTCCAACCTTGTTTTGGAGTTAGAATGATATTGTTTCGAGTTTTCTTCCACTTGATCACCCTCTATAAACAAATCGTAACATAAAACTGATGGGCGTTGGGCTCTGCTCCTGCTGCAATCCAGGAGTGACTTCCAATGCTAACACTATCATATTTATTTTCCCCTACCATGGGAGGTCACTTGGGCGTGTGAGAGCTTCTTTCCTCAAGAGAAACAAGCTCGAGACCCAACTCTTTGTACTCTGACCTCGTTGGGGACATGCATTAAGACGACCAGGAGCACACCGCTCTGATACCACTGATCTAGATTTTATGAGTAGAACAAAATGAATACAGATTATTAACATGTGCTTAACAAAAAACAATAGAGATATAGTATAACTATTTTTCTATTCAATAACAAAATAAGTTAAAACTGTAAAATGCAGCGGAAACAAGCTTGTTGGAATGGTGGCGGCTTATCTTTGAGAAGAGATGTGACGGTAGCATGCATTCACAAGAAGTAGGTTACAATGAGGCTCTGAAGGAATTTTTACAATAAGAAAGAATGAAAAAATCCCTAGACATCCAAAAACCTAACCCTAGGAGATGAAGCGCCAAAAGTCATGTGGGCCCCATTTGGGTAAGTTAGTACATCAACTTCCTAGGGTCATAACTTTTGCATACGATCTTCGTTTTAGGCGTGTGATAGCCTGTTGGAAAGGTATCATCGAGGAGATTCATTTTGGGGGATCTATCATGCCTTTGGCCATCATTGAGGATCTTGATCTTGAAAACCCTTCATTTAGGCCCTCAAAATGGCCCCGGAAGTTAAAACTGCTAAAAATAGTAAATTTCCAAAATTGTCAGAAAACTATTTTGAGCCAGCTAGAAAAGGTGGGTGGCCACCGATATCCATATGGATAAATCCTCCCTCCTTAGGAAGAAATGGTCTCCATTGCGTTGAGGTGCCCCATCAGATGAGGAAATTTCTGCTGAATTTGGCCCCGGGTGAGCCACTTGCCTTGGTGCAGGAGTTGCCCTGCTTTGACGACTTGATAAAGTTGGATCCTTTGTTGTCGAGTGCCCTTGATCTATCTGTCCACAAACCGATCATTGGATTCCTATTGTAGGTAGTCAGGGTTGAGCTCTATTGGTTTCAGTTGTTCTACTGCTTTTGGGGTGTCCAATAATGGTGGGAAATAAGGGCAAAGGAGATCCACATTGAAGACTAGGTGTAGACCAAGGAAAGGAGGAATGTTGAGCTCAAAAAAATTATTCCCCACAACCTTGGTGATAGTGTACTGCCCATAACGGAGTGGGTAAATCTTCCTATGAGGTCTTGTAAGGCGTTCTTTCTACAAGTGCAACCAAACTTTGTCACCCACCTGAAACTTATGTGGCACCCGATGTTGATCATGGCATTGTTTGTACTTGTCATTGGACTTCTGTAGGATATCCTTAACCTGTTGGTGGATGTGATGGATCCACTCAATGAACCAGGTGGCTTTGTCAACTTCAGTTGGAGCAGGAGATGAGTCAGTCAAGGTGACCGCAAGCGGAAGTGCAACATCTATGGGTCCCAATGGTTAGTATCCCAACCCCACTTGAAAGGGGTTGTGGCTGGTTGAGCTATGCAAGGCTCTGTTGTAGCTATGTTGGACATAGGGAAGGCTCTCATCCCATGTGTGAGGGTTCTTTGAATTATACATACGAAGGATATGCATAATGATTCAATTTAAAACCTCGATTTGGCCATCTATCTAGGGGTGCAAGGCTGTGGATTTGGTAAGCTTGGTGTCCAGCAGTGACTAGAGGCTTCACCAGAATGTGATGATAAATTGACTATCCTGATCTGAGACAATGGTTTGTGGGATTCCAAAATGTACCCAGACTCGTTCAAAGAAGAGCTTGGTATTGGCCTCTGTTGTGATGCTCTTCTTGCAGGCAACCAGAATCACCATCTTAGAAAAGTGATCAACAACCACAAAAACATAGTCATTTCCCCACTTGGTGGATGGGAGTCTCAACATGTAGTCCATTGAGATGGATTCCCATGGCCTATTAGGAGTAGGAAGAGGGGTGTATAGGCCATGTTTCTTAGTGGTCGGTTTGGTAATAGCATAGGCAGTGCAGGACCTGATATACTTTTTGACCTCCTGTCGAAGTTTCAGCCAGTAGAAATGTTTTCATAGCATCGCCACTGTCTTTTCAATGCCGAAGTGTCCTACCACCCGACTGTAGTGGGCTTCCTGTATCATCTTCACTCGCTCACTTGATGGAACACAAATATGGCCTAGATGACACAACAACCCATCCTAAAGATGGAAATTATCGACAATTGCCTTTGAACCCAACATTTGGTAGGTGGTGGTGAAGTTAGGGTCTATCTCATAGAGTTGGGGCCATTCAGATGTCTCATGGCCATAAGATTCTCGCACCATGGTGAGTGCCATGACTAGTGGTCTACTGAGGCAATCAACGACGCGATTGGTTCTTCCTGTTTTATACTTGATGTGTAGGTGGAATTGCTGCAAGTATATGGACCACTTTTGATGGTGGTAATTCTACAATTTTACCTACATCTGTGTTAACTGCAGTGGCTTATGAATATAGTGGATGACTGTCTCCTTCCCAAGAATGTAATGTCTCCACTGGCAACATGCTTGCACAATGGAGTACATTTCTTTTTCATAAGTAGGGTACTTGCGAGCAGTATCTCACAGTGTCTCAATATGATAGGACACGGGGTGGCTGTGATGAGTGAGAACGGCACCCACAACATAGTCTGAAGCATTTGTCTCGATCTCAAAATGATGCTGCAGGTCTGGTAGTGAAAGTACTGGGGCTAAGCACAAGCGCTGCTTCAAATTATCGAACGCTTGTTGTTGGGACCTTCCCCATGTAAATTTCGCCTTACCACCATCTCTGTTTATTTGGTTGAGGGCCCATGCAATATGGACGACACACAACATGAACCTGCAGTAGAAATTGGCAAAGCCCAAGAAGCTCTGAAGCTCAGTGAGTGTTGTTGGGGCTGGCTAGTCATGGATGAATTGGATCTTGGCTAGATCCACATGTATGCCATGTTGATCAATGATGTAGCCTAGGTAATGGACCCTGTCCATATCGAAGGATAATTTTTCTAGGTGGGCATATAGCTTGTGCTACTGCAGTGTATGCTGAACCTACTGAATATGCTACAAGTGTTTGGCCCAAGTCTTGTTGTAAATTAGAATGTCATCCAGATACACCACTACAAAAGTATTGGTGAATGGTCATAGGATATTGATCATCATCCTCATGAAAGTGGTTGGAGCATTTGTCATACCAAAGGGAATGGCCAACCATTTAGAAAGGCCTTCCTTTGACTTGAAGGCAGTCTTCCATACATCTGTCTATTCTATGGGGACCTGGTGGTAGCCAAACTTCAGATCAATCTTACTAAAGTATTTGGCCCTCGTGAGTTGATCAAGGAGGTCATCGATTCGGGGAATTAGGTACCGGTTTCTGACTTTGATTTTATTCAGAGCCTGGTAATCAATACAGAGTCACCAGGTTCCATCTTTGCTTTGTCCTTTGTTCAATGGGTTGGGGCTGCCCTTTCCGGGATTTTGTTGTGAGGGGTTCCCAGGCCAAAAATTTCTGTGTCTTTTGTTTGAGCTTATGCTCGATTTTGACGGCATGTCGATAGGCCGCGCCCAAGGATGAGATGTCCAAAAATTCCATTTCAATCTATATGTATCTATGCATAGCACCGTGACACTTGAGCACCAGATGTCTCTCCAAGTCTTTGATACCCAACTTAGTGCCCAAGGTATGGAAGATATTTGTGAAATCTGGCACTGCTTGGTCTCTTTCTTGCCGCAGTGTGGTCCATTTGGTATACAGGTCATCATAACTTCCGACAGGGTAGTATTGTTCGTTAATAGCATCCTTGAAGGATTCTCAGGTGGTCGTGACTGAAAACAATGAGGTTTCCTCTATTTCCTTTTTCTCACAAAAATTTTCCCACCAATCTTTGACATGGGGAATGACTTTGAGGAGCACAAAAGTAATCTTTTCTTTATTCGAAAAGTTATGTATTGAAAAATACCCTTCTAGTAGATTCAACCACTTGTCTACAGAATCTGCATCTATATGAACTTAAAATATAGGAATATCAAAGTTTATTTGTACCTTGAAGGGGGCAACACCTCCATTCGAAGAAGATGTGTCCCCTGTTGGTAGCCACTGAAGGATTTGCATGAAACTATCCTTCATCTCATTCCTCTGTTGCATGAGGGTTTCCTCAATCAATAGTTTGAAAGGATCTCCTATCCCATCGTATTTATTTTCCTCTACCATGGGAGGTCGCCTAGGCATGCGAGAGCTTCTTTCCTCAAGAGAAACAAGCTCGAGACCCAACTCTTTGTACTCCAACCTCGTTGGGGACATGCATTAAGACGACAAGGAGTAGATTGCTCTGATACAATTGATCCAGATTTTAGGAGAAGAACAAAATGAATACAGATTATTAACAGTTGATTAACAGAAAATAACAGAGATACAATATAATTAGTTTTTTATTCAATAATGAAATAAGCTGAAACTGTAAAATGCAGCGGAAACAAGCTTGTTTGAATGGTGGCGGCTTATCTTTGAGTAGAGATGTGATGACAGCACCCATTCAAAAGAAGAAGGTTACAAAGAATTCCAAAATCCCTAGACATCCAAAAACCTAACCCTAGGAGATGAAACGCCAAAATTCATGTGGGCCCCGTTTGGGTAAGTTAGTACATCAACTTCCCGGGGTCGTAGCTTTTGCATACGATCTTTGTTTTAGGCGTGTGATAGCCCGATGGAAAGGTATCATAGAGGAGATTCATTTTTGGGGCTCAATCATTCCTTTGGATATTTTTTAAGAAATCTATCTTGGAAAACCTTCATTTAGGCCCTCAAAATGGCCCCCGAAGTTAAAACTGCTAAAAATAGTAAATTTCCAAAATTGTCTTAAAACTATTTTGAGTCAGTTGGAAAAGGTGGGTGGCCACCAATATCCATATGGATCAATCCTCCCTCCTTAGGAAGCAATGGTATCCATTTCATTGAGGTCCCCCATCATATGAGGAAATTTCTGCTGAATTTGGCCCCGGGTGAGCCACTTGCCTTGGTGCAGGCGCTGCCCTACTTTGATGACTTCATAAAGCTGTATCCTTTGTTTTAAAGTGCCCTTGATATGTATGTCCACAATATGATCAATGGATTCCTATTGTAGGTAGTCAGGGTTGAGCACTATTGGTGTCAGTTGTTCTGCTACTTCTGAGGTGTCCAATAATAGTGGGAAATGAGGGCAAAGGGGATCCACATTGAACACTGGGTGCAAACCAAGGAAAGGAGGAATGTTGAGCTCAAAATAATTATCCCCCATGGCCTTCGTGATAGTGTACGACCCATAACGGAGTGGGCTAAGCTTCCTATGGGGTCCTGTAAGGCGTTCTTTCTGCAATTTCAACCAAACTTTGTCACCCATCTGAAAATTATGCAGCACCCTGTTAAGTACCTAAACCAAATTTGTAAATATACTTCATAAATAACCAAGAATAAACCATAAACCATTCACCATAACATTAACTCAAGAAATAGAGAAAACCCTTGAGGTAGGGAAACACTATACAATGGATCCTATTATGGAAGGGATCCTCTTCTGTTCACTTGTCTCTTCGAGGGGGCAACCTCTTAATGAGCCTTACATCCAAATATAATAATTCTCTTGATGTCTCATTACATTGCTTGAACCCCTTTATATAGTGCTATCATCACCTAAGAACATTCTAGAGGAGGAATCTTCTAGAAGTAGAACCTTCTAAGAAGTCCTCTTACATTTGTTATATCTAATTATCCATTTATTATATCTAACTACCATAGTGGGCCTTATTTAATAATATAGTGGACCTAGTTTACCTTACATTGAATGACCTCCACTATTATCACTATGGGCCCTCTGCCCCCCCCCCCAACTACCTCTCTAGCTACCTTACACACCTGATGTTGATCATGGCACTGTTTGTACTTTTCATTGGACTTCCGTAGGATATCCTAAAGCTATTGGCGGATGTGCTGGATCTACTCAATGAACTGGGTGGCTTTGTTAGCTTCAGTTGCAGTAGGAAATGAGTTGGTCGAGGTGACCGCAAGGGGAAGTGCAACATCTATGGGTCCCAATGGTTGGAATCCAAACCCCACTTGAAAGGGGCTGTGGTTGGTTGAGCTATGCAGTGCTTGGTTGTAGCTATGCTAGACATAGGGAAGGCTCTCATCCCATGTGCGAGGGTTCTTTGAATTATGCATGCGAAGGATATGCACAATCATTCAATTTACAACCTCGGTATTGCCATCTGTATGTGGTTGGAAGGCCTTGGATTTGGTGAGCTTGGTGTCCAGTAGTGACCAGACGCTCGACCAGAATGTGCTGAGAAATCGACTATCCTGATCTGAGACAATGGTTTGTGGGATTCCAAAATGTACCCAGACTCGTTCAAAGAAGAGCTTGGCAGTGGCCTCTGCTGTGATGCTCTTCTTGTAGGAAACCATAATCGCCATCTTAGAAAAGTGATCAACAACCACAAAAACACAGTCATTTCCCCGCTTGGTGGACAGGAGGCCTGACATGTAGTCCATTGATATGGATTCTTATGGCATGTCAGGAGTACAAAAAGGGGTGTACATGCCCTTTTTCTTAGTGGTCGATTTGGCAATAGCGTAGGTAGTGTAGGACCTAATATACTTGTTGACCTCCTGTCGAAGTTTTGGCCAGTAGAAATGTTTCTGTAGCATCACCATTGTCTTTTCAAAGCCGAAGTGTCCTACCACCCAACTGTTGTGGACTTCCCAGATCAGCTTCGCTCACTCACTTGATGGAACACAAATATGGCCTAGCCGACACAACAACCCATCCTGAATATGGAAATTATCGACAACTATGTTTTCACCCAACATTTGGTAGGTGGTGGCGAAGTTAGGGTCTATATCATAGAGTTGGGGTCATCCAAATTTCTCATGGCCACAAGAGTCTAGCACCGTGGTGAGTGACGCGATGTAAGGTAGCTAGAGAGGTAGTGGGGGCGGCCCAGAGGGCCCATAGTGATAATAGTGGAGGTCATTCAATGTAAGGTGGACTAGGTCCACTATATTATTAAATAAGGCCCACTATGGTAGTTAGATATAATAAAT
>ML777385.1:893122-917961 GCA_009831015.1 Picea engelmannii | reverse complement strand
ACTAGGTACACTATATTATTAAATAAGGCCCACTATGGTAGTTAGATATAATAAATGGGTAATTAGATATAATAAATGTAAGAGGACTTCTTAGAAGGTTCTACTTCTAGAAGATTCCTCCTCTAGAATGTTCTTAGGTGATGATAGCAATATATAAAGGGGTTCAACAATGTAATGAGACATCAAGAGAATTAATGTATTTGGAGAAGTAGCTCAATAGGAGGATGCCCCCTCGAACAGGCAAGTGAACAGGAGAGGATCTCTTCCATAATAGGATCCATTGTATGGTGTTGCCCTACCTCAAGGGTTTTGATATAATAAAGTTGTGGTTTTCTATATGGTTTCATATATCTTGTGTGGTGATTGTATTCAGATATCTTTGGATCTATTGTGATATTTTTTATTCGGGTATTTGGTTCTTAACAAGTGGTATTAGAGCTCAAAATACAATAATTCTCTTCATGTCTCATTACATTTCCTGAACCCCTTTATATAGTGCTATCATCACCTAAACCTCCACTATTATCACTATGGGCCCACTGCCCCCCCTCCAATACCTCTCTAGCTACCTTACACGCGATTGGCGGGCTGTTGAGGCAATCAATGATGCGATTGGTGCTTCCTATTTTATACTTGATGATGAGGTGGAATTGCTGCAAGTATGTGGACCACTTTTGATGACACTCATTCTACAATTTTCCCTGTGTCTGCATGAACTAAAGTGGCTTATGATCAGTGTGGATGAATGCCTCATTCCCAAGAATGTAATGTCCCCACTAGAGGCATGCTTGCACAATGGAGTACATTTCTTTGTCATAAGTAGGGTACTTACGGATAGTATCTCACAGTGTCTCACTATGATAGGCCACAGGGTGGCCATGCTGAGTGAGAATGATGCCCACAACATAGTTTGAAGCATCTGTCTTGATCTCAAAAGGATGTTGCAGGTCTGGTAGTAAAATTATTAGGGCTAAGCACAAGCGCTACTTCAAATCATCGAACGCTTGTTGTTGGGACTGACCCCACGCAAATTTTGCCTTACCACCACCTCTGTTTATTTGGCTGGGGGCCCATGCAATATGGGAGAAACCCAACACGAACCTATGGTAGAAATTGGCAAGGACCAAGAAGCTCTGAATCTCAGTGAGTGTTGTTGAGGTTGCCCAATCACAAATGACTTGGATCTTGTGGTTGGATCCACATGTATGCCATGCTGATCAATGATGTAGCCTAGGTAATGGACCCTATCCATGCTGAAGGAGAATTTTTCCAAGTTGGCATATAGTTTGTGCTGCCACAGGCTGTGCAGAACCTGTTGAATATGCTGCAAGTGTTCGGCCCAAGTCTTTCTATAAATTAGAATGTCATCCAGATACACCACTACAAACGTATTGGTGAATGGTTGCAGGATATCATCCATCATCCTCATGAAAGTGGCTGGAGAATTTTTCATACCAAAGGGCATGACCAACCATTCAAAAAGGCATTCCTTTGACTTGAAGGTGGTCTTGAATACATCTGTATTTTCTATCAAGACCTGGTGGTAGCCAGACTTCAGATCAATCTTACTGAAGTATTTGGCCCCCATGAGTTGATCAAGGGGGTGATAAATTTGGGGAATCGGGTAACGGTTTATGACTATGATTTTATTCAGAGCCCTGTAATCAATATAGACTCATCAGGTTCCATCTTTTCTCTGTCCTTTTTTCAGTGGGTTGGGGCCACCCTTTCTTGGCTTTTGTTGTGTGGGGTTCCCAGGCCCAAATTGCCGCGTCTTTTGTTTGAGCTTCTGCTCGATTTTGATGGCATATCGGCAGGCCACGCCCAAGGATGAGATGTCTAGAAATTCTATTTCGGTCTGGATGTATCTATGCAGAGCACCACGATACTTTAGCACCAGATGTCTCTTTGAATCTTTGCTACCCAACTTGGTGTGAAAGGTATGGAAGATACTTGTGAAATCTGGCACTGCTTGGTCTCTTTCTTGTTGCAGTGTGGTCCATTTGGTATACAGGTCATCATAACTTTCAATAGGGTAGTATTGTTCCTTAATAGCATCCCTGAAGGATTCCTAGGTGGCCATGACTAAAAATAATGAGGTTTCCTCTGTTTCCTTTTGCTCACAGAAAGTTTCCCACCAATCTTTGACATGGGGAATGGCTTTGAGGAGTGCAAATGTAATCTTTTCCTTATTCGAAAAGTTATGGATAGAAAAATACCCTTCTAATATATTCAACCACTTGTCTACAGAATTTGCATCTATCTAACCTTCAAATATAGGAATATCGAAGTTTATTTGTACCTTGAAGGGGGTAGCACCTCCGTTTGAAGAAGATGCATCCTCTGTTGGTAGTCATCGAAGGATTTGCACGAAACTATCCATCATATAATTCCTCTATTGCAGGAGGGCTTCCTCAATAAACAGTCTAAAAGGATCTCCTATCCCATCATATTTCATTTCCCCTACCATGGAAGGTCACTTGGGCATGCGAGAGCTTCTTTCCTCAAGAGAAAAAAGCTCGAGACCCAACTCTTTGTACTTCGACCTCGTTGGGGACATGCATTAAGACGACAAGGAGTAGACCGCTCTGATACCACCAATCTAGATTTTATGAGTAGAATGAAATGAATACAGATTATTAATAGGTGCTTAACACAAAATAACATAGATATAGTATAACTGGTTTTCTATTCAATAATGAAATAAGCTGAAACTGTAAAATGCAGCGGAAACAAGCTTGTTGGAATGGTGGCAGCTTATCTCTAAGAAGAGATGTGACGACAACGCACATTCACAAGAAGCAGGTTACAATGAGGCTCTAAAATCCTTTTTACAATAATAAAGAATGCCAAAATCCCTAGACATCCAAAAACCTAACCCTAGGAGATGAAGTGCCAAAACTCATGTGGGCCCCGTTTGAGTAAGTTAGTACATCAACTTCTCGGGGTCGTAACTATTGCATACAATCTCCATTTTAGGCGTGTGATAGCCCATTGGAAAGGTATCATCGAGGATATTCATTTTGGGGGCTCAGTCATGCCTTTAGCTATCATTGAGAAGCTCGATTCTGAAAAACCTTCATTTAGGCCCTCAAAATGGCTCCAGATGTTAAAACTGCTAAAAATAGTAAATTGCTAAAATTGTTAGAAAACCATTTTGAGTCAGTTGGAAAAGGTGGGTGGCCACCAATATCCATATGGATCAATCCTCCCTCCATAGGAAGCAATGGTCTACATTGTGTTGAGGTCCCCCATTAGATGAGGAAATTTTTGTTGAATTTGGCCCCTTGTGAGCCACTTGCCTTGGTGCAGGAGCTACCCTGCTTTGACGAATCGATAAAGTTGGATCCTTTGTTGTCAAGTGCCCTTGATTTGTCTATCCAAAATCTGATAATTGGATGCCTTTTATGCAGTTGGAGTTGAGCTCTATTGGTGTCATTTGTTCTGCTACTTTTGAGGTGTCCAATAATGGTGGGAAATAAGGGCGAAGGAGATCCACGTTGAACACTGGGTGTAGACCAAGGAAAGGAGGAATGTTGAGGTCAAAAGAATTATCCCCCACGATCTTGGTGATAGTGTACATCCCATAACGGAGTGAGCGAATATTCCTATGGGGTCCTGTAAGACGTTCTTTCTGCAAGTGCAACCAAACTTTGTCACCCACCTGAAACTTATGCGGCACCCAATGTTGATCGTGGCGTTGTTTGTACTTGTCATTGGACTTCTGTAGGATATCCTGAAGTTGTTGGTGGATGTGATAAATAAGCTAATTGAACCGGGTGTCTTTGTCAACTTTAGTTGGAGCAGGATATGAGTCGGTCGAGGTGACCGTAAGGGGAAGTTCAACATCTATGGGTCCCAATGGTTGGAATCCAAAACCCACCTGAAAGCGGCTGTGGTAGGTTGAGCTATGCAAGTCTTGGTTGTAGCTATGCTGGACATAGGGAAGGCACTCATCCCATGTGTGAGGGTTCTTTGAATTATACATTCGAAGGATATGCACAATCATTCGATTTACAACCTCAGTTTGGCCATTTATCTAGGGGTGGAAGGCTGTGGATTTGGTGAGCTTGGTGTCCAGCAGTGACCAGAGGCTCGACTAGAATGTGCTAGGAAATCAACTATCCCAATTTGAGACAATAGTTTGTGGGATTCCAAAATTTACCCAGACTCGTTCAAAGAAGAGCTTGGTAGTGGCCTCTACTGTGATTCTCTTATTCCAGGCAACTAGAATCACCATCTTAGTAAAGCGATCAACAACCACAAAAACACATTCATTTCTCCTCTTGGTGGATGGGAGGCCTGACATGTAGTCCATTGAGATGGATTCCCATGGCCTGTTAGGAGTAGGAAGAGGGGTGTACATGCCCTATTTCTTAGTTGTCGGTTTGGCAGTAGCGCAGCTAGTGTAGGACCTGTTATACTTGCTAACCTCCTGTTGAAGTTTCGGCCAGTAGAAATGTTTTTGTAGAATCACCACTGTATTTTCAATGCCAAAGTGTCCTGCCACCTGACTGTAGTGGGATTCCCATATCAGCTTCACTCGCTCACTTGATGGAACACAAATATGGCCCAAATGGCACAACAACCCATCCTGAAGATGGAAATTATCGACAACTACGTTTGCACCCAATATTTGGTAGGTTGTGGTAAAGTAACAGTCTATCTCATAGAGTTGGGGCCATCCAGATGACTCATGGCCGCAAGAGTCTAGCACCATGGTGAGTGCCATGACTGGCGGGCTGCTGAGGCAATCAGCAACGCGATTGGTGCTTCATGTTTTATACTTGATGTTGAGGTGGAATTGCTACAAGTATGTGGACCACTTTTGATGGCAGTCATTCTGCAATTTTCCCTGTGTCTGCATGAACTGTAGTGGCTTATGATCAGTGTGAATGGCTGTCTCCTTCCCAACACGAACCTGTGGTAGAAATTGGCAAGGCCCAAGAAGCTCTGAAGCTCAATGAGTGTTGTTGGCACTGGGTAGTCACGGATGACTTGGATCTTGGCCAGATCCACATATACGCCATGCTAATCAATGATGTAGCCCAAGTAATGGACCCTTTCCATGCCGAAGGAGCATTTTTCTAAGTTGGCGTCTAGCTTGTGGTGGAGCAGGGTGTGCAAAACCTGTTGAATATGATGCAAGTGTTCAGCCCAAGTCTTGATGTAAATTAGAATGTCATCCAGATACACCACTACAAAAGTATTGGTGAATGGTTGCAGGATATCGTTCATCATACTCATGAAAGTGGCTGGAGCATTTGTCATACCAAAGGGCATGACCAACCATTCAAAAAGGCCTTCCTTTCACTTGAAGGTGGTATTCCATACATCTATCTGTTCTATCGGAACCTGGTGGTAGCCAGACTTCAGATCAATCTTATTGAATTATTTGGCCCCCATGAGTTGATAAAGGAGGTCATCGATTTGGGGAATCAGATACCGGTTTTTTACTGTAATTTTATTTAGAGCTCGGTAATCAATACATAGTTTCCAGGTTCCATCTATTCTCTATCCTTTGTTTGGTGGGTTGGGGCCGCCCTTTCCTATCTTTTGTTGTGAGGGGTTCCCAGGCCCAAATTTCTGCATCTTTTGTTTGAGCTTCTGCTCGATTTTGACAGCATATTGGTAGGCCGCGACCAAGGATGAGATGTCTAGAAATTTCATTTCAGTATGGATGTATCTATGCAGAGCATCATGACACTTGAGCACTAGATGTCACCCTGAATCTTTGATACGTAACTTGGTATGCAAGGTATGGAAGATATTTGTGAAATCTTGCACTTCTTGGTCTCTTTCTTGCCGCAGTGTTGTCCATTTGGTATACAGGTCATCATAACTTCCGACAGGGTAGTATTGTTCCTTAATAGCATCCCTGAAGGATTCCCAGGTGGTCGTGACTGAAAATAATGAGGTTTCCTCTATTTCCTTTTGCTCACAGAAAGTTTCCCACCAATCCTTGACATGGGGAATGACTTTGAGGAGCACAAAAGTAATATTTTCTTTATTTGAAAATTTATGGACAGAAAAATACCCTTCTAGTAGATTCAACCACTTGTCTACATCATCTGCATCTATATGAACTTCAAATATAGGAATATCGAAGTTTATTTGTACCTTGAAGGGGAAGGCACCTCCGTTCGAAGAATATGTGTTGCTTGTTGGTAGCCGCCAAAGGATTTGCATGAAACTATCCATCATCTCATTCCTCTGTTGCATGAGGGATTCCTCAATAAACATTTTGAAAGGATCTCCTGTCCCATCATGTTTCTTTTCCCCTACCATGGGAGGTCGTTTGGGTGTGCAAGAGCTTCTTTCCTCAAGGGAAACAAGCTCGAGACCCAACTCTTTGTACTCCGACCTTGTTGGGGACATGCATTAAGACGACAAGGAGAAGAATGCTCTAGTACCATTGATACATATTTTATGAGAAGAATGAAATGAATACAGATTATTAACAGGTGCTTAACACAAAATAACAGAGATCTTAACAGGTGGGTAAGTTAGTACATCAACTTCCCGAGGTCGTAACTTTTGCATACGATCTCCGTTTTAGGTGTGTGATAGCATGTTGGAAAGGTATCGTTGAGGAGATTCATTTTGAGGGCTCAATCATGCCTTCCTCTATCATTGAGGAACTATATCCCCAAAAACCTTCATTTAGGCCCTCGAAATGGCCCCGGAAGTTAAAACTGCTAAAAATAGTAAATTGCCAAAATTGTCAGAAAATTGTTTTGAACCAGTTGGAAAAGGTGGGTGGCCACTGATATCCATATGGATCAATCCTCCCTCCTTAGGAATCAATGGTGTCCATTGCATTGAGGTCCCCCATCAGATGAGGAAATTTCTGCTAAATTTGGTCCCGGATGAGCCACTTGCCTTGGTGCAAGAGCTACCCTGCTTTGACGACTCGATAAAGCTGGATCCTTTGTTGTTGAGTGCCCTTGATCTGTTTGTCCACAAACTGATCATTAGATTCCTATTGTAGGAAAGTGGGGTTGAGCTCCATTGGTGTTAGGTGTTCTTCTACTTCTAAGGTGTCCAATAATGGTGGGAAATAAGGGCGAAGCAGATCCACGTTAAACACTAGGTGCATACCAAGAAAAGGAGGAATGTTGAGCTCAAAACCATTATCCCCCACAGCGTTGGTGATAGTGTATGAACCATAATGGAGTGGTCAAATCTTCCTATGTGGTCCTGCGAGGGTGCTTTGAATTATACCTGTGAAGGATATGCATAATCATTCAATTTACAACCTCAGTTTGGCCATCTGTCTGAGGGTGGAAGGCTGTGGATTTGGTGAGATTGGTGTGCAGCAGTGACCAGAGGCTCGACCAAAATGTGCTGAGAAATTGACTGTCCTGATCTGAGACAATGGTTTGTGGGATTCCAAAATGTACCCAGACTCATTCAAAGAAGAGCTTGGCAATGGCCTCTTCTGTGATTCTCTTCTTGCAGTCAACTAGAATTGCCATCTTAGAAAAGCGATCAACAACCACAAAAACACAGTCATTTCCCCACTTGGTGGACGGGAGGCCCGAAATGTAGTCCATTGAGATGGATTCCCATATCCTATTAAGAGTAGGAAGAGGGGTGTACATGCCCTATTTCTTAGTGGTCAGTTTGGCAATAGCGAAGGCAGTGCAGGACCTGATATACTTGATGACCTCCTGTCGAATTTTCAGCCAGTAGAAATGTTTCTGTAGCATCGCCACTGTCTTTTCAACGCTGAAGTGTCCTTCCACCTGACTGTAGTGGGCTTCCCAGATCATCTTGAATTTATCACTTGATGGAACACAAACATGGCCCAAACAACAAAACAACCCATCCTGAAGATGGAAATTATCGACAATCATGTTTTCACCCAACATTTGGTAGGTGGTGGCGAAATCAGGGTCTGTCTCATAGAGTTGGAGCCATCCAGATGTCTCATGGCCACAAGAGTCTATCACTGTGGTGAGTGCTGCAACTGGTGGGTTGCTAAGGCAATCAGTGATGTGATTGGTGTTTCCTGTTTTATACTTGATGTTGAGGTGGAATTGCTGCAAGTAAGTGGACCACTTTTGATGGCGATCATTCTGCAATTTTCCCTATATCTGCATGAACTACAGTGGCTTATGATCAGTGTGGATGACTGTCTCCTTCCCAAGAATGTAATGTCTCCACTGGCGGCATGCTTGCACAATGGAGTACATTTATTTGTCATAAGAAGGGTACTTACGGACAATATCTGATAGTGTCTCACTATGATAGGCCATGGGGTGGCCGTGCTGAGTGAGAACAACACCCATAGAATAGTCTGAAGCATCTATCTCTATCTCAAAAGGATGTTGCAGGTCTAGTAGTGAAAGTAATGGGGTTGAGCACAAGCACTGCTTCAAATCATCGAACACTTGTTCTTGGGACCAACTCCACACAAATTTCACCTTACCACCACCTTTGTTTATTTGGCTGAGGGCCCATGCAATATGGGAGAAACCCAACATTAACCTGTGGTAGAAATTGGTAAGGCCCAAGAAGCTCCAAAGATCAGTGAGTGTTGTTGGGGCTGGCGAGTCACGGATGAATCGGATCTTGGCTAGATCCACATGTACACCATGTTGATCAATGATGTAGCCCAGGTAATGGACCCTGTCCATGCTGAAGGAGAATTTTTCCAAGTTGGCGTAAAGCTTGTGCTGTTGCACGGTGTGCAGAACCTATTGAATATGTTGCAAGTGTTCGACCCAAGTCTTGCTATAAATTAGAATGTCATCCAGATATACCACTACAAAAGTATTGGTGAATGGTCACAGGATATCATCCATCATCCTCATGAAAGTGGTTGGAGCATTTGTCATACCAAAGGGCATGACCAACCATTCAAGAAGGCCTCCCTTTGACTTGAAGGAAGTCTTCCATACATCTGTCTGTTCTATCGAGACCTGGTGGTATCCAGACTTCAGATCAATCTTATTGAAGTATTTGGCCCCCATGAGTTGATCAAGGAGGTCATCAGTTCAGGGAATCGGGTATCGATTTCTGACTGTGATTTTATTGAGAGCCCGGTAATCAATATAGAGTCACCAGGTTCCATCTTTTCTCTGTCCTTTGTTTGGTGGGTTGGGGCCACCCTTTCCTGGCTTTTGTTGTGAGGGGTTCCCAGGCCCAAATTTTTGTGTCTTTTGTTTGAGCTTCTGCTCGATTTTGATGGCATATTGGTAGGTTGTACCCAAGGATGAGATGTCCAGAAATTCCAATTCAGTTTGGATGTATCTATGCAGAGCACCACGACACTTGAGCACCATATGTTGGTCCAAATCTTTGATACCCAACTTGGTGCGCAAGGTATAGAAGATAGTTGTGAAATCTGGTACTGCTTGGTCTCTTTCTTGCCGCAGTGTGGTCTATTTGGTATACAGGTCATCATAACTTCCGACAGGGTAGTATTGTTCCTTAATAGCATCCCTGAAGGATTCCTAAGTGGATGTGACTAAAAATAATGAGGTTTCCTCTGTTTCCTTTTGCTCAAAAAAAGTTTCCCACCAATATTTGACATGGGGAACGGCTTTGAGGAGCGCAAAAGTAATCTTTTCTTTATTCAAAAAGTTATGGATAGAAAAATACCCTTCTAGTTGATTCAACCACTTATCTACAACATTTGTGTCTATCTGACCTTCAAATATAGGAATATCGAAGTTTATTTGTACCTTGAAGGGGGGTGTGCCTCCATTTGAAGAAGATGCATCGCCTGTTGGTAGCCACTGAAGGATTTGCGCGAAACTATCCATCATCTCGTTCCTCTATTGCATGAGGGCTTCCTCAATCAACAGTTTGAAAGGATCTCTTGTCCCATAATATTTCTTTTCCCCTACCATGGGAGGTCACTTGGGCATGTGAGAGCTTCTTTCTTCAAGAGAAACAAGCTTGAGACCCAACTCTTTGTACTCCGACCTTGTTGGGGACATGCATTAAGACGACCAGGAGCAGACTGCTGTCATACAATTGACCTAGATTTTATGAGTAGAATGAAATGAATATAGATTATTAACAAGTGCTTAAAACAAAATAATAGAGATAAAGTATATCTGGTTTTCTATTCAATAACGAAATAAGATGAAACTGTAAAATGCAGTGGAAACAAGCTTGCTGGAATGGTGGCGGCTTATCTCTAAGAAGAGATGTGATGGCAGTGTGCATTCACAAGAAGAAGGTTACAATGAGGCTCTAAAGGAATTTTTACAATAAGCAAGAATGTAAAAATCCCTAGACATCTAAAAACCTAACCCTAGGAGATGAAGCACCAAAAGTCATGTGGGCCTCGTTTGGGTAAGTTAGTACATCAACTTCCCGGGGTCATAACTTTTGCATACGATCTCCGTTTTAGGTGTGTGATATCCCATTGGAAAGGTATCTTTGAGGAGATTCATTTTGGGGGCTCAATCATGCCTTGGGATATCATTGAGGAGCTTGATCCTGAAAAAGCTTCATTTAGGCCCTCAAAATGGCCCTGAAAGTTAAAACTACTAAAAGTAGTAAATTGCCAAAATTGTCAGAAAACTGTTTTGAGCCAATTGGAAAAGGTGAGTGGCCACCAATATCCATATGGATCAATCCTCCCTCCTTATGAAGCAATGGTATCCATTTCATTGAGGTCCCCCATCATATGAGGAAAATTCTACTAAATTTGGCCCTAGGTGAGCCACTTGCCTTGGTGCAGGAGCTGCCCTGCTTTGATGACTCGATAAATTTGGATACTTTGTTGTCGAGTGCCCTTGATCTGTCTATATACAATCAGATCATTGGATTCCTATTGTAGGTAGTCAGGGTTGAGCTCTGTTGGTGTCAGTTGTTCTGCTACTTCTGAGGTGTCCAATAATGGTGGGAAATAAGGGCGAAGGAGATCCATGTCGAACATTGGGTGCAGACCAAGGAAAGGAGGAATGTTGAGCTCAAAATCATTATCCCCCATGGCCTTGGTGATAGTGTATGACCCATAACTGAGTGGGCAGAGCTTCCTATGTGGTCTTGTAAGGTGTTCTTTCTGCAAGTGCAACCAAACTTTTTCACCCACCTCAAACTTATGCGGCACCCGATGTTGTTCATGGTGTTATTTGTACTTGTCATTGGACTTCTGTAGGATATCCTGAACTTGTTGGTGGATGTGCTAGATCCACTCAATGAACTGGGTGGCTTTGTCATCTTCAGTTGGACCAGGAGATAAGTCGGTCAAGGTGACCGCAAAAGCAATTGCAACATCTATGGGTCCCAATGGTTGGAATCTCAACCCCACTTGAAAGGGGTTGTGGCCAGTTGAGCTATGAAGGGCTTGGTTGTAGCTATGTTGGACATAGGGAAGGCTCTCATCCCATGTTCAAGGGTGCTTTCAATTATACATGCAAAGAATATGCACAATCATTTGATTTACAACCTCGATTTGGCCATCTGTCTTGGGGTGGAAGTCTATGGATTTGGTGAGCTTGGTGTCCAGCAGTGACCAGAGGCTTGACCAGAATGTGCTAATAAATCGACTATGCCAATCTGAGACAATGGTTTGTGGGATTCCAAAATGTACCTAGACTCATTCAAATAAGATCTTGGCAGAGGCCTTTGCTGTGATGCTCTTCTTGTAGGCAACCAAAATCGCCATCTGAGAAAACCGATCAACAACCACAAAAAAAAGTCATTTCCCCGCTTGGTAGACCAGAGGCCCGACATGTAGTACATTCAGATGGATTCCCATGGCCTATCAGGAGTAGGAAGTGGGGTGTACAAGCCCTATTTCTTAGTGGTGGGTTTGGAAATAACGCAGGCAGTGCAGGACCTGATATACTTGATGACCTCCTGTAGAAGTTTCGACCAGTAGAAATGTTTTTGTAGCATCACCACTATCTTTTCAACACCGAGGTGTCCTGCCACCTGACTGTAGTGGGCTTCCCAGATCAGCTTCTCTTGCTCACTTGATGGAACACAAATATGGCCTAGGAGACACAACAACCCATCCTAAAGATGGAAATTATCGACAACTGCGTTTGCACCCATCATTTGGTAGGTGGTGGTGAAGTCAAGGTCTGTCTCATAGAGTTGGGGCCATCCAGATGTCTCATGGCCTCAAGAGTCTAGCACCGTGGTGAGTGTCGCGACTGGCAGGCTGATAAGGCAATCAACGACGCAATTAATGCTTCCTATTTTATACCTGATGTTGAGGTGGAATTTCTACAAGTATGTGGATCACTTTTGATGGAAATCATTCTGCAATTTTCCCTACGTCTACATGAACTGCAGTGGCTTATGATCAGTGTGGATGACTGTCTCCTTCCCAAGAATTTAATGTCTCCACTGCTGGCATCCTTGCACAATGGAGTACATTTCTTTGTCATAAGTAGGGTACTTATGAACAATATCTGGTAGTGTCCCTATGATAGGCCATGGGGTGGACGTGCTGAGTGAGAATGACGTCCACAGCATAGTCTGAAGCATTTGTCTCAATCCCAAAAGGATGTTGCAGGTCTGGTAGTAAAAGTACCAAGGTTGAGAACAAGCGCTGCTTCAAATCATAGAATGTTTGTTGCTAGGACCGGCCCCATGAAAATTTCTCCTTACCACCACCTATGTTTATTTGGTTGAGGGCCCATGCAATATGGGAGAAACCCAACAGCAACCTGTGGTAGAAATTGGCAAGGACCAAGAAGCTCCAAAGCTCATTGAGTGTTGTTGGGGCTAGCCAGTCACGGATGACTTGGATCTTGGTTGGATCCACATGTACGCCATATTGATCAATGATGTAGCTTAGGTAATGGACCCTGTCCATGCAGAAGGGGAATTTTTCCAAGTTGGAATATAGCTTGTGCTGTGGCAGGGTGTGCAGAACCTACTGAATATGCTACAAGTGTTCGGCCCAAGTCTTGTTGTAAATTAGAATGTCATCCAGATACACCACTACAAAAGTATTGGTGAATGGTCACAGGATATCGTCCATCATCCTCATGAAAGTGGCTTGAGCATTTGTCATACCAAAGGGCATGAACAACCATTCAAAAAGTCCTTCCTTTGACTTGAAGGAGGTCTTCCATACATCTATCTAGTCTATTGGCACCTGGTGGTAGCCAGACTTTAGATCAATCTTATTGAAGTATTTGGCCCCCATGAGTTGATCAAGGAGGTCATCGATTCAGGGAATTGGGTACCGGTTTCAAACTGTGACTTTATTCAGAGCCCTGTAATCAATACAGAGTCACCAGGTTCCATCTTTGCTCTGTCCTCTGTTTGGTGGGTTGGGGCCGCCCTTTCCTGGATTTTGTTATGAGGGGTTCCCAGGCCCAAATTGTCACGTCTTTTGTTTGAGCTTCTGCTCGATTTTGATGGCATATCGGTAGGCCACGCCCAAGTATGAGATGTCCAGAAATTCCATTTTGGTATGGATGTATCTATGCAAAACACCGTGATACTTGAGCACCATATGTCGCTTTGAATCTTTGATACCCAACTTGATGTGCAAGGTATGGAAGATATTTGTGAAATCTGGCACTGCTTGGTCACTTTCTTGCCGTAGTGTGGTCCATTTGGTATACAAGTTGTCATAACTTCCAACACGGTAGTATTGTTCCTTAATAGCATCCCATAAGGATTCACATATGGCCGTGACTAAAAATAATGAGGTTTCCTTTGTTTCCTTTTGCTCATAGAAAGTTTCCCACCAATCGTTGACATGGGGAACAACTTTGAGGAGCGCAAAAGTAATCTTTTCTTTATTAAAAAAGTTATGGATAGAAAAATACCCTTCTAGTAGATTCAACCAGTTGTCTATAACATCTGTGTCTATCTAACCTTCAAATATAAGAATATAAAATTCTATTTGTACCTTGAAGGGGGTGGCGCCTCCATTCGAAGAAGATGCGTCGCCTGTTGTAGCCGCCGAAGGATTTGCGCGAAACTATCGATCATCTCATTCCTCTGTTGGGTGAGGGATTCCTCAATCAATAGTTTGAAAGGATATCCTATCCTGTCATATTTATTTTCCTTTGCCATGGGAGGTCGCTTGGGCATGCGAGAGCTTCTTTCCTATTGAGAAACAAGCTCGAGACCCAACTCTTTGTACTCCAACCTCTGTTGTGTGAGGGATTCCTCAATCAACTGTTTGAAAGGATCTCCTATCCCGTATGTTAGCGCAAATTATTCCAAGGGGGTGTTTTCTCTCCAAGATTTGAGCCTGTGGTGTAAATGCGAAGAAATGGGGCTTAAAGAACCCATCAAATGAATTTTATTCAAAGGCCATAGGCATGAGTGCCAAGTGCAGCACACAAAAGAAGTCCATTTCGGGCTTAAGTGTTAGCAGATGGGTGATTCAAGATTCAATTGTGAGGATTGATCGATGGAGAAGATCGTCGGTCATTGGGTAAGCGAGAGCCATGGAGTTGCATGAGTTTTAGCGCGTGGGAGGGACACATGGCGCACTATTGGGCTCTATCACCACTTCGCCCATCGTGAATTTGAAGAACAAGGATCAGCCTCTTCCCAGCCATGAAACATGAAGTGCCAAAGGAACCCAGTGTCGGGCCCACAATCTTGCTGAAATGATCCAGGCCGTCCATCCCAGAGGAGCACGTGGCACATGATTGGGCTCTATCGCCACTTCGCCAATCGTGAATTTGAAGAACAAGGATCAGCTTCCTCCCAGCCACAAAACGCGAAGTGTTAAAGGTGCCCAGTGTCAGGCCCACATTCTTGCCAAAACTATCCAGGCCGTCCATCACAGAGGAGCACGTGGCGCACGTTCGAGATCTGTCACAACTTCGCCCATCGCGACTTTGAAACACTTTTTCTCTACAACTGGGATCCCCGAACCGTGAAGTGTCGACGGAGCCCAGTGTCGCAACTTTGGACATCGCGACTTTGGAATGCAGGGGTCTACCCCCTCCCATTCATGATACGTGAGATGCGAAGATGCCTTGAGCGTGGGCCCATGGTCACAGTGCAAGGTCATATGGGGTAAGGACAAAGAAATAAAGGGATGTGGAGCCAATATGTTCAAAAGAACATGGATCGTGTCCGTTGTTTTTTGAAGCCAAATCCATTCGCCATGTGATAGGCCATTTTTATAGTTTTAGTCACTGAGGGTCCTGAATACTAGAATGAGGGAATTTCCCGAAAGGAGGAGGATCGAAGTGCCTTAGAAAAAGGCTCCAGGTCATGACCATGGGGCACAACGAGGGAAGCTAGCCCCCGAGCTTGGGAAGCGAGTGCATGGTCATTTCTTGTGCTTGAAGTTTCGGTCCCTCGCCATAGAGGGGAGTGATTAATGAAAAGTAGGCTGGTAGCTGAAACTTCAGTTCTAGACATGAATGTGAGGCATGGAGGTTCTGGTAGGCAGTCTGTCCAAGACCGTCTGGTGTGTAGGTTGATATGAAAGGCCCATGCCGATCTGATTTTCTTGTCCGACCAAAGAACCTGCACACGATAGGTTGGACTTTAATGTCTTAGCTACCCTACTAATGCCAAGTGAGTGCACTGCTCTGAGTATATATTCTCAATTGTTGTATTTTTGTAAGGATCGATGGTAGAGCAAAGCTCCCGATTGTAAAGTTTTAACAGACGCTCTAGTTCCCTAGTTATGTATATGTATGTGAGATTTCTTGTTTTATAATAGACAGCTTTCTTATCCCATCTATTTTCATCTCATATTGAGAGAGTTCATGATCAACTGAATCGTGTGAATTACTGTGACTGTGTTATGATAAAGGATTTATTGTAACATTGTTATATTCTCCAGTGTTTCCTATATTTGAGTGTAAGAAGATCTTACGTTCAAGTTTTTCTTCTATAGGTTGTTAGAATCCCGATGCCTACATCAGCCCTCAACTTTTCCTCACAGAAGTCTTCCTCCTATTCACCCTTACTACAACTCACTGTCTGAAATTTAATTAAGACCTCACCTACCTCTGCATGTCTAGCCTAGTTTTGGAGTTAGAACGATATCATTCTGAGTTTTCTTCCACTTGATCACACTCTATAAACAAATCGTGACATAAAACTGATGGGCGTCGGGCTCTGCTCCTACTGCAATCCAGGAGTGACTTCCAACACCAACACCATCATATTTCTTTTCCCCTACCATGGGAGGTCACTTGGGCGTGCGAGAGCTTCTTTCCTCAAGAGAAATAAGCTTGAGACACAACTCTTTGTACTTCGACCTCGTTGGAGACATGCATTAAGACGATAAGGAGCAGACCGCTCTGATACCACTGATCTAGATTTTATAAGTAGAAAAAAATGAATACATATTATTAACAGGCACTTAACAAAAAATAACAGAGATACAGTATAACTGGTTTTCTATTCAATAACAAAATAAGATGAAACTGTAAAATGCAATGGAAACAAGCTTGCTGGAATGGTGGCGGCTTATCTCTGAGAAGAGAAGTGATGGTAGTGTGCATTCACAAGAAGCAGGTTACATTGAGGCTCTGAAGACCTTTTTACAATAAGAAAGAATTCCAAAATCCATAGACATACAAAAACCTAACCCTAAGAGATGAAGCACCAAAAGTCATGTGGGCCTCGTTTGGGTAAGTTAGTACATCAACTTCCCGGGGTTGTAACTTTTTCATACGATCTATGTTTTAGGCATGTGATAGCCTATTGGAAAGGTATCATCAGGGATATTCATTTTTGGGGATCAATCATGCCTTTGACTATCTTTTCAGATCTTGATCCCGAAAAAACTTCATTTAGGCCCTCAAAATGGCCCCAAAAGTTAAAACTGCTAAAAATAGTAAATTTCCAAAATTGTCATAAAATTGTTTTGAGCCAGTTGGAAAAGGTGGGTCACCACCGATATCCACATGGATCAATCCTCCATCCTTAGGAATAAATGGTATCCATTGCATTGATATCCCCCATCAGATGAGGAAATTTCTGCTGAATTTGGCCCCGAGTGAGCCACTTGCCTTGGTGCAGGAGCTGCCCTGCTTTCACGACTCGATAAAGCTGGATCCTTTGTTGTCGAGTGCCCTTGATATGTCTATCCAAAACTCGATCATTGGATTCCTATTGTAGGCAGTTAGGGTTGAGCTTTGTTGGTTTCAGTTGTTCTGCTACTTCTGTGGTGTCCAATAATGGTGGGAAATAAGGGCAAAGGAGATGCACGTTGAACACTGGGTGCAGACCAAGGAAAGGAGGAATGTTGAGCTCAAAAGAATTATCCCCCACAACCTTGGTGATAGTGTACTACCCATAACAGAGTGGTTGAACATTCCTATGGGGTATTGTAAGGCATTCTTTCTACAAGTGCAACCAAACTTTGTCGCCCACCTGAAACTTATGCAGCACCCGATGTTGATCATGGAATTGTTTGTACTTATCATTGGACTTCTGTAGGATATCCTTAACCTTTTGGTGGATGTGATGGATCTGCTGAATGAGCCAGGTGGCTTTGTCATCTTTAGTTGGAGCAAGAGATGAGTCGGTCGAGATGACCACAAGGGGAAGTGACTCATTCAAAGAAGAGCTTGGCAGTGGCCTCTACTGTGATGCTCTTCTTGCAGGCAACCAGAATCGCCATCTTAGAAAAGCGATCAACAACCACAAAAACACAGTCATTTCCCCACTTGGTGGATGGGAGTCTCGACATGTAGTCCATTGAGATGGATTCCCATGTCCTGTCAGAAGTAGGAAGAGGGGTGTACAGGCCCTGTTTCTTTGTGGTCAGTTTGGCAATAGCGCAGGTAGCGTAGGACCTGATATAATTGTTGACCTCCTATCGAAGTTTCAGCCAATAGAAATGTTTCCATAGCATCGCCACTGTCTTTTCAATTCCGAAGTGTCCTGCCACCCGAATGTAGTGGGATTCCCAGATCATCTTCACTCGCTCACTTGATGGAACACAAATATGGCCCAGACGACACAACAACCCATCCCGAAGATGGAAATTATCGACAAATGTGTTTGCACCCAACATTTGGTAGGTGGTGGCGAAGTTAGGGTCTGTCTCATAGAGTTGGGGCCATCTAGATGTCTCATGGCCACAAGATTCTAGCACCGTGCTGAGTGCCATGATTGGTGGTCTTCTGAGGCAATCAACGATGTGATTGGTGCTTCCTATTTTATACTTGATGTGTAGGTGGAATTGCTACAAGTATGTAGACCACTTTTGATGGCGATCATTTTGCAATTTTACCTGCATATGCATTAGCTACAGTGGCTTATTATTAGTGTGGATGACTGTCTCCTTCCCAAGAATGTAATGTCTCCACTGGCGGCATGCTTGCACAATGGAGTACATTTCTTTGTCATAAGTAGGGTACTTACGGGCAATATCTCACAGTGTCTCACTATGATAAGACACGGGGTGGTTGTGATGAGTGAGAAAGGCATCCACAACATAGTCTGAAGTATTTGTCTCGATCTCAAAAGGATGTTGCAGGTCTGGTAGTGAAAGTACTGGGGCTGAGCATAAGCGCTTCTTCAAATCATCGAACGCTTGTTGTTGGGACCGGACCCACGCAAATTTCACCTTACCACCACCTCTGTTTATTTGGTTGAGGGCCCATGCAATATGGGAGAAACCCAACATGAACCTGTAGTAGAAATTGGCAAGGCCCAAGAAGCTCCGAAGCTCAGTGAGTGTTGCTAGGGCTGGCCATTCATAGATGACTTGGATCTTGGCTGGATCCACATGTACACCATGTTGATCAATGATGTAGCCCAGGTAATCGACCCTATCCATGTCGAAGGATAATTTTTCTAGGTTGGCATATAGCTTGTGCTGCCGCAGGGTGTGCTGAACCTACTGAATATGCTACAAGTTTTTGGCCCAAGTCTTGCTATAAATTAGAATGTCATCTAGATACACCACTACAAAAGTATTGGTGAATGGTAGTAGGATATCGACCATTATCCTCTTGAAAGTGGTTGGAGCATTTTTCATACCAAAGGGAATGACCAACCATTCAAAAAGGCCTTCCTTTGACTTGAAGGAAGTCTTTCATACATCTGTCTGTTCTATCGGCACCAGGTGGTATCTAGACTTTAGATCAATCTTACTGAAGTATTTGGCCCTCATGAGTTGATCAAGGAGGTCATTGATTCGGGGAATTGGGTACCAGTTTCTGACTATGATTTTATTTAGAGCCTGGTAATCAATACAGAGTCACCAGGTTCCATCTTTGCTTTGTCCTTTGTTTGGTGGGTTGGGGCTGCCCTTTCCTAGATTTTGTTGTGAGGGGTTCCCAGGCCCAAATTTTCGCTTCTTTTTTTTGAGCTTCTGCTCAATTTTGACGGCATATCGGTAGGTCGCACCCAAGGGTGAGTTGTCCAAAAATTCCATTTTGGTATGTATGCATCTATGCATAGCACCGTGACACTTGAGCACTAGATGTCGCACCTAATCTTTGATACCCAACTTGGTGCCCAAGGTATGGAAGATATTTGTGAAATCTGGCACTACTAAGTCTCTTTCTTGCCGCAGTGTGGTCCATTTGGTATACAGGTCATCATAACTTCTAACAAGGTAGTATTGTTCATTAATAGCATCCCTGAAGGATTCCTAGGTGGTCGTGATTGAAAATAATGAGGTTTCCTCTATTTCCTTTTTCTCACAGAAAGTTTCCCACCAATATTTGACATGGGGAACGACTTTGAGGAGCACAAAACTAATCTTTTCTTTATTCAAAAAGTTATGGATAGAAAATACCCTTCTAGTAGATTCAAACACTTGTCTGCAACATCTGCATCTATATGACCTTCAAATATAGGAATATCAAAGTTTATTTGTACCTTGAAGGGGGCGGCGCTTCCATTCGAAGAAGATGTATTCCCTGTTGGTAGCCGCCGAAGGATTTGCGCGAAACTATCCATCATCTCATTCCTCTGTTGCATGAGGGTTTCCTCAATCAACAGTTTGAAAGAATATCCTATCCCATCATATTTATTTTCCTCTACCATGGGAGGTCACTTGGGCATGCAAGAGCTTCTTTCCTCAAGAGAAACAAGCTTGAGACCCAACTCTTTGTACTCCGACCTCATTGAGGACATCCATTAAGACAACAAGGAGAAGACCGCTCTGATACCACTGATCTGGATTTTATGAGAAGAACAAAATGAATACAGATTATTAACAGGTGCTTAACACAAAATAACAGAGATACAGTATAATTGGTTTTCTATTCAATAACGAAATAAGATGAAACTATAAATTGCAGCAGAAACAAGCTTGTTTGAATGGTGGCGGCTTATCTCTGAGAAGAGATGTGACGACAATGCCCATTCGCAAGAAGTAGGTTACAATGAGGCTCTGAAGGCCTTTTTAAAATAAGCAAGAATTCCAATATCCTTAGACATCCAAAAAACTAACCCTAGGAGATGAAGCGCCAAAAGTCATGTGGGCCCCGTTTGGGTAAGTTAGTACATCAACTTCCCGAGATCGTAACTTATGCATACGATCTCCGTTTTAGGCGTGTGATAGACCGTTGGAAAGGTATCATCGAGGATATTCATTTTGGGGGCTCAATCATGCCTTTGGATATTTTTTGAGAGATCGATCCTGAAAAACCTTCATTTAGGCCCTCAAAATGGCCCCGAAAGTTAAAACTGCTAAAAATAGTAAATTGCCAAAATTGTCAGAAAATTGTTTTGAGCCAGTTGGAAAAGGTGGGTGGCCATCGATATCCATATGGATCAATCCTCTCTCCTTAGGAATAAATTGTGTCCATTGCGTTGAGGTCCCCCATCATATGAGGAAATTTGTTCTGAATTTGGCCCCGGGTGGGCCACTTGCCTTGGTGCAAGAGCTACCCTGCTTTGACGACTCGATAAATTTGGATCCTTTGTTGTCGAGTGCCATTGATCTATCTATCCACAACCTGATCATTGGATTCCTATTATAGGAAGTCGGGGTTGATCTCTATTGGTTTCAGTTGTTTTTCTACATCAGGGTTGTCCAATAATGGTGGGAAATAAGCGCAAAGGAGATCCACGTTGAACACTAGGTGCAGACCAAGGAAAGGAGGAATGTTAAGCTCAAAAGCATTATCCCCCATGGCTTAGGTGATAGTGTACAACCCATAATAGAGTGGGTGAAGATTCCTATGTGGTCCTGTAAGGCATTCTTTTTGCAAGTGCAACCAAACTTTGTCACCCACCTGAAACTTATGCGACACCCGATGTTGATCATGGCGTTGTTTGTACTTGTCATTGGACTTCTGTAGGATATCCTGAACCTGTTGGAAGATGTGATGGATATGCTCAATGACTCAGGTGGCTTTGTCATCTTCAGTTGGAGTAGGAGATGAGTTGGTCGAGGTGACCACAAGGGGAAGTGCAACATCTATGGGTTCCAATCGTTGGAATCCCAACCCCACTTGAAAGGGGTTGTGGTCGGTTGAGCTATGCAGGGCTCAGTTGTAGCTATGCTAGACATAGGGAAGGATCTCATCCCATGTGCGAGGGTGCTTTGAATTATACATGTGAAGAATATGCAAAATCATTCGATTTACAACCTCAGTTTGGCCAACTGTCTAGGGGTGGAAGGACGTGGATTTGGCACTACTACATATTGAAAAATTTGCGACGACCACTTGCGATGAAAGTACTTTCATCGCAACATGCAAGAGAATTTTTTATTTTTTTTCTAAATCTACCCTGTGTTCTTCACCCTCTCGATGCCTACAGTTTGACTGAACTGTAATGGTCAATTTTCGTCACATACGCGACAACCCTACTTTTTTCATTGCCTATGCGACGAAATTTGACCATAAAAATTTAGTCAAACTTTACCATTGAAAATGACCTAAAATAAATAGTTGTAAAAAACATATATATATTTTTAGGTCACTATCGTCACAATTGCGATGATGGTGACCTAAAATTGGCCTATAAATAATTGACAATTTGAAGATGTTGCGACAATCTTGCTATAACAACGACGGTTCCGAAAGGGTATTTTTGTGTGGAAAAATGTCGCAGAATGTTGTTAGAGGTGGGGAAAAAAGTAAAGCGGGTGAAAAGGGTGATGGTAGATGTTATTGCCCTTGTAAAAAATGTTGCCTCAGACGTCCCATAAGAATTTTAATAGCAATAGCTACAAAACATTGTAGGAAATATGGTCACATTGATGGCAGATTGAATGAATATTGTACCATGGTAATTAGCTATATATTTATTATCTTTTTTTTATTTTGTCAATTTTATATAAAATTATATATATGTATATATATTGTTTGAATGTTTGTTATAGTATACACTAATTTTTCATGATTGTTTGTAATTATAAAGTTAGAGTTTCCCTCTAACTTTCTGCAGAATATTGCACCAAGTATTAGTAGAAATGATGTTGTACAAGTTGAGGAACATCATCATGACCAAGCAAATGAGGATCTCATGGAAGAAGATGATGGGACAAATCAAATGATCCAAGATTTGTTTTCCTAGCCGGATGAGGATGGGGAAAATGCTGGTATTTATGATGAACCTCTATTAGAAAAGGCAAATAAACAACTTTGTGAAGGATCAAGAGCAAATCTTCTCTATGCTACATTGTTGCTGGTGAACTTAAAGGTTATGAATAATTTGTCGAACACTTGTATGAAACTGATACTAAGGTATGTAATATGTTTCATCTCATACTGTACATAAATGTTGATTTTTTTATATTTGTTTTTAGTGTTAATTAATGTGTAAAATAAGAATGCATTTTTTACGATTAATATTCTTACATTAACTAGTTGTTTGTTATGTTGTAGATTGTTAGGTGAATTTTTGTTACCATTGTCAAATATTTTACCTCGCACGTATCAAGGTTTGCATTCCATTATGAGAGACAATGGAATGGATTATCAAACTATAGATGCATGTCCTAATGACCATATTATATATTATGGAAAACATGCTTTGAAAACCGAATGTCCGCAATGTCATATCAGTAGATATTGAACCGATTAAGTAACAAAAAGGGTGCCTTGAAAGTTTCTTCACCATATTCCCATAATTCCACGTTTGCAGCAATTGTTCAGGTGTGAAAGCATAGCACAATTTATGGATTACCATGCACATAACAGAAGTGAAGATGTTGTTCTTTGAATGCCTGCCGATGGTTCTGCATTTAGGGAAATTGAGGAAAAATGGGCAGATTTCAAAGATGAACCTCATAATGTTAGGCTTTGATTGGCAGCTGACAGTGTTAATCCATTCGGAGATCTTAAGTCTATTTACTCAATGTGGCCTATTTTTGTTATCAACAATAACATTCCTCCTTGGATGTCAATAAAGAGGGAGAACATAATGTTGACAATGATTCTTCCAGGTATTTGTTTACATTAATTTTTGGAATTTAACATTTTCATTTGTTTCAATTTTTGCATAATATATTTTGTTTATTTAGTTAATTATATATATTACATGATATCATTCCTTTAGTAATTATGTGTAATTTCAAACAATTAGGTAAGTACCAGGTTAAAGATATGAATGTATATATCGAGCCTCTTATCGATGAGATACTAAAGTTATGGGTTGGCATCACAATGTATGACATATGTAAACCAATAAGGGAGAAGAAATTTAAATTCCGTGGAATACTTTTATGGACAATTCATGATGCCCAAGGACTAACACATTTTTGTGGTATGTATAAGCATTCTAATATTTCTCTTTAATACTATACAATATTTTAATGTTATCATGGTGTATGTTTACTTTTTAAATAATATCATCGTATAATTGTTGACATTAATCCATTTGTTGCAGGTCTTCAAACAAAGGGTAAATTTGCATGTCCAGTTTGTGGCCCTAAGATGAAGTATCATCATTCAAAAAGTTTAGGAAAGATGGTGTTTGAGGAGTATAATCACCTTCTTCCTAAGAACCATAGGTATTTTACTACTGAAAAACATCTTTTCAATGGGAAAGAAGAGACTAGTTTAAAACCACGAAGAATGACACCTCACCTATGGAGGTTGGAATATAATAGAAATCATCAAGGTACTCAATTTCATAATGTATTGTAGATCGTGTAATGTTTTGAATGTTTATTTTAATCATTGAATTTATTTTACCATATTTGATAATTATTTTTGTGATTTCTTTTATGCTTCATGCATGAAGGCCGCAATCATCATGAAGGTATTAATAATGGGCTTCCACGAGGAATGAAATCTTATCCCGCTCAATTCATGAGGTTGCCCTACTACGAGGAGCTAAAAATAGCTCATTTGTTTGATACAATGCATATCGGGAAGAGTGTGACTGAAACGTTATGGAGAATCATAGATGGTAGGAGGGACAAAGACAAAATTGTCAAAATTTGTACTGACATTCAGGAAGCCAATCATGCAATGCGAAGTGTTATCCGATATTCAAATAGATCAGATGGAGTACTAGACCAAAATAACCTTCCATGGTTATTAACAGAGCAACAAAGCAATGATGTAAAAGAGTTCATTTAAAGAATTAAATTTCCCACGGGTTTTTCTTCAAACATAAAAAATATCTTAATGAAGAAAGGCGAATTTGGTGGGGTAAAAACACATGATTGGCATACCTTCATTAAGGTAATAATTTTGGTATACATATTTATATGTATTGGCCTTATAGATCTTTTTTTTGTTTTTTTTTTGCTTGTCTACTTTTATCGAAACAAATAATGATTCATTTTGTTGTTACAGTATGTTCTACCATTATCTCTCCCAAACAACTTTGACAACAACGTCAAACAAGTTATAAATGATCTTGGAAAATACATGAGGTAAGACGTAGTTGTGATTTATAAGAAAAATGTTCTTTCAAATTATTGTTGTACTTAATGACACATGTTTTACTTGTACTAATGTAATGTAATATATTATATTATGTTATGTTGAAACATG
>ML777385.1:848610-862566 GCA_009831015.1 Picea engelmannii | reverse complement strand
CTTGCTCAGTTTCAGTTGGTCTTCAAGAATGAAGATGAAGATGAGAAATTTGCCAGGTCCAAGAAGGTTTAGAGTCCAGCATATACAGCAGCGGTGGAGTTGTTGAGATCAGTCTCCAAGTGGGAGATTGTTGGTTGTGGAGCATGATTATCTTCCTGATTCAGAGGTCCTTTCTTTCGGTCGTGTTTATAACCCATGAAGTATTTACACCCCAGAAGTATGTACACTCTTCCACGTGGGGGAGTGCAGAGGGGGGGTACCCCCTCTGCGGGGTCTAGGGGGTCCATCCCCCCGGCTGGGGGGTCTAGGGGCAAGTGGGCCCCTAGCGGGGGTTCAGGGGCAGCGTCCCTCGATGGGGGTTCAGGGGCGAAGCCCCCGAAGAAAAAATTTCCTTGTAAAAGTATATTGTAATTTCATTGTAAATCTGGACCGTTCATTATAAGGTCGTAGATCTAACGGTAGAGATTATGTTAGGGTTTTTTTCCCTAGAAGGAAACCCTCTTTTATGAGGGAAATGTATTGCAGCTATTGAGTAGGGTGAATATTGTATTATGAGAGAGGAGACTGTGAGAGAAAGAAGAGGAAGTTACAGCGGGTTTTGTTGTAGGTTGTATCCCTTCATTTGTTGGATAATAATAAAGGAAGGACCTGGCAATTTCTCTAGTGGACATAGCCCACACTGGGTGAACCATGTAAATCTGTGTCTCTCTTTCATTGTGTGTCTTCTGTGTTTTTGTTTCTGCATTTGTTTTATTTTATTGCTTCGCGGTCCTGTTTTTCTAACACCTAGACCAATATGGATCATCAATGTGTCTTGACCAATGTTTAGAACTAATGTATTTTTGACATGATATTGCTCCAATGCACTTGTAGACATGGATCACCAATGCTTTAGATATTAAAGGGCACCGGTAAAACATAATAATTTAGGTGCATCAATAAAAACAACTTTTGCCAAGACATCTAGTTGCATGCCTTTGCTAGAAACCTAGTGCAACATAACAGTTTAGGTGTATCCACTAATTGGTGTTTTCCTTATAATTGGTGTTTTCCTTATAATTATTATAACTTTTATGTTATTCATGAAGAGAATGATTCTAATGAAGTACTAATCTGCAACATGTCCCATACAAAGGATCTTGAGTGAAGAGCAAATGATGTGGTAAGTTTTCCCCTGAATTGTGTTATTTCATCTACTTCATGTATGTTCATGGATTTGTGTTATTTGTAAGCATTTCTAGGAGCCCTATTTCACATTGTCAATGTGCATGTCATGTTGACATTATGAATTTCATCATGTTAAGCTAGCATCATTACATTTGTTCCTTGTGTATTATGTTAACTTTTTTTGTCTTGTTAGCATTATTTCATTTATCTTGTCAAGACGATGTTGTTAGTTTGTTATGCCACCTATGTTTTACGAAAGTAGTTCTACACTTCCTTTCATTGAGAAGGCAATGATGGCCTTGCTATCAGTGATGTTCAGACAATAAGTTTGGGTATGGTGAACTTATTCGACTATAAGTTTTATATTTGAAATTTACCAAACAAAGTGTCAAAAATATATTCATGGTTGAGTGTTTCTAGTTAAGCGTCATTTCAACTTATACTACTCATTGCTAATCATTGTAAGTGTGGTTGTGGATTCATTGATATTCTTGGCATTATGTAACCAACCCTCCTCATGTTAAATATGTTAGTTTAGTTATATACATGGGTATGTTAAATATGATAGTTTAGTGTGATATACATGGGTTGGACAATCTAGTTGTATTTTTGTTAACAAATTTTTTAGATCTTATTTATCTATTTTTTTATTGTATTTCTATTACAATGGCTTGAATCATTATGCTTTCATTAATTTTCATTTCCTCACATATCATAAGTTGATTGAATTCTATACTCAACCATGTGTCCCATGAACCCTCCTAGGAGTTTAGATTGGTTTATATCAAAGAGAAGATTTTCTTTTCCCTTTTCTATTATGTTTTCTTTAGCCTATGTATGATTTATACCTTATGTTAGTTTCTAAGTTCTTGACATATTTAAAATTAAAGGGTGATTTCCTTTGTTTACCTTCGACAACATTTCCATGCACTGACTCAACTACATAATGGGAGAAGTGAATCCGCCTTGTTCCACCATGGCAGATGTGAAAAACTTGGTAGAAGAAAAGACATGAAGGCATAGGGATGACATGTATGACCATTGTTTCAAATTTATGAGGATAATCATGCTTGTAGGAAGCAATCATCAAAATGTGAAACCTAGAGTTGATGCACCATTCAATGGGGGAGTTTTGTTTAAGTTGAAAGTAAGTATTGGAATTCCACTATTTGAAGGTGACATAGATGTAATTACTTTGGGTGAGTGTATCCAACAAACGGAGCACTAGTTTTCTATGAAAAATTCTTCTATTGAGAATAAAATTTCATTTACTGCCCTCAACTTCACCTCAAATCCACTTTGTTGGTGGTAATCCTTTGCTTATAAGAAGAGGAAGGAAGTGGGTGAGACTGTGACCATGCAAGAAGGACTAAAAAAAGCATGAAGGGAAATTTTCATCCTATGGGAATGCCTATTGGACATATGCCATGTTGAGTATATGTAGTGGTAGAAGTTGCACCAAAAGCAAAGGCACTAGGTTCCTAACTACATTGTAGAGTTTAAAGTGACACTGCATCAATATAATATACTGAAAAATATTGTCTTGTGGACCACCAATATGCATGAAGATGCTTATTTTTTCACCATGAAGTTAAAGGAGAATTTGAAGAGTCACATTGGTAAAGGAAAAAAACAACATAAGCCAATGAGTTAGAAAATTTCCCAACTCAAAGCCTATTGGTGACGAGGAGATAAATAAAAGGAAGTTCAATTGGAACTCAAATTAGTAGATGTAGAGATTCCAATCCTCCAGTAGTTCCAAGAAGCCTTCTCATCTAAGAAAGTCATGTGAAAATCACACCACAAAGTCCCATTCCAATGAAGAATGTAGGTTGCAAAGATGGTCATGGATAAATGGAAAGCTATCATCACTGATCCATAGCCTCAAAATTGTCTTGCAAGAAACAATATTTGTCTCCCTTTGATAGTGCCATAGAAAAATTCCATTGACACAACTCAATAAGAAATAATAGCAAAGACAATTCAACAATTGTGTACTCAACAAATGTGGACTCAAGCCATATGGTGTCATCCTTTATTGATAAGATTATTTACCAATAGATCAAGTCTATTTGACATAATGATATACCTTTATTTAGAGTAGGGCCAAGCAGTGTCCATATTAGGAAAAATGGTTTACAATTGAACAGATGGAAATTCAATTTCCTTAGTTGCATCTTGAAACAATGGGTATATATATATTCCAATGAAAAACTCATTGTATTTGATATCTCAGTAGGAAATAAAAATACACATAAGCTAGCCTTTTGGCTCAGTTCATCTTGCCTGATACTAACCTAGACATATACATTTAATCTTCCAAAAGAGATCCATATATGATTCATACATAGCCATACAAAATCAATCTAGACAAAACCTAACATAACTAGAATCGTCTTTAACCTCCAAGAAAACATAATTCTATATCTACCTCAAGATCTATCAACCAAACATCAAAACATAGACAATTGAGTAGCTTCTAGTAGAGCATTGTCCTTGTATTCACATTCCCACAAGGAGCCTTGTAGCATGATGGCTTATTTTGACAACATATCCTATTTTTTATTAAAATCCATGTATATATGGAAAAATGAGGCCTCCTCGAATATAGATTTTTTCTCCAAGCATAGTGCCATGATTGGATCCAAAGAGTATGACTCCATCCACACATATTTTTGGCGAGACTTGATAAGCTCCATCAAAGAAGTCCCAAGGCTTTGTGAAATCAATATGGGGCTCATGCAATAACCTTTGGTATTTAATATTAATATTAATATCAAAATTGATGCCCAAATTTTTTTTTTCTTTTTCTAAAAAAAATTTGTCCGTCGGATATCCAACGACAACTTTTATATATGCGACGGTTTTGCCATATAGGCAATGGAAGGTGGTCGTCATCTATCCGATGACAACTTTTATATATGCGACGTTTTTTCCATATAGACAATGAAAAGTTGTCATCGGATATCCGACGACAACTTTTATATATCCGACGGTTTTTCCATATAAACAATGGGAAGTTGTCGTCGGATATCCGACGACAAATTTCCATTGTTTATATGGAAAAACTGTCGCATATATAAAAGTTGTCATTGGATATCCGACGACCACTTTTATCTATGCGATGGTTATGCTATATAAACAACAGAAAGTTTTCGTCGCATATGCAACAACCACGTTTATCGATGCGACGGTTATGCTATATAAACAACAAAAAGTGGTCGTCGTCGATTCGATGACAACTTCTATTGCTTGCGTCGGTTTAGCTACATAAAAAACAAAAAAGTGGTCATCGAATATGCGATGATGGCTTCTATTGATGCATCGGTTTAACTATAAAAGTTGTTGTCGCAATATAGACGAAAAGTTGGTTTGAGATTGTTTGCCTATATCGTCGCTTATGCGACATTTTCGCAAGTTTGTCGCAAATGCCACGTCACCTGAACTGATGTTTCAGAAGATCCAAATTCATTTCCATATCAATGACATAACGTCGCATAAGTGTCGAAACAACCGTCACAAAATGGGCCAAATGTGCTAGTGTGGTGAGCTTGGTGTTCAGCAGTGACTAGAGGCTCGACCAAAATGTGTTGAGAAATCGACTATATCGATCTAAGACAATGGTATGTGGGATTCCAAAATGTACCCAGACTTGTTCAAAGAAGAGATTGGCAGTGGCCTCTGCTGTGATGCTCTTCTTGCAGGAAACCAGAAGAGCCATATTAGAAAAGTGATCAACAACCACAAAAACATAGTCATTTCTCTGCTTGGTGGACAGGAGGCCTGACATGTAGTCCATTGAGATGGATTCCCATGGCCTGTCAGGAGTAGGAAGAGGGGTGTAAAGGCCCAGTTTCTTAATGGTCGGTTTGGAAATAGTGCAGGCAGTGCAGGACCTGATATACTTGATGACCTCCTATCGAAGTTTCGGCTAGTAGAAATGTTTCTATAGCATCGCCACTATCTTTTCAATGATGGAGTGTCCTACCACCCAAATGTAGTGGGATTCCCAGATCAGCTTCTCTCACTCACTTGATGGAACACAAATATGGCCCAAACGACACAACAACCCATCCTGAAGATGGAAATTATCGACAACTTTGTTTGCACCCAACATTTGGTAGCTGGTGGTGAAGTCAGGGTCTGTCTCATAGAGTTGGGGCCATCCAGATGTCTCATGGCCGCAAGAGTATAGCATCCTGGTGAGTGTCGTGACTGGAGGGATTCTGAGGCAATCAACGATGCGATTGGTGCTTCATCTTTTATACTTGATGTTGAGGTGGAATTGTTGCAAGTATGTGGACCACTTTTGATGGCAGTCATTCTGCAATTTTCCTTGCATCTGCATGAACTGTAGTGGCTTACGATCAATGTGGATGACTATATCCTTCCCAAGAATGTAATGTCTCCACTGGCAGAATGATTGCACAATGGATTACATTTCTTTATCGTAAGTACGGTACTTACGGACAGTATCTTACAGTGTCTCACTATGATATGGCACAAGGTGGCCGTGCTGAGTGAGAACAGTGCCCACAATATAGTTTGAAGCATCTGTCTCAATCTCAAAAGGATGTTGCAGGTCTCATAGTGAAATTACTGGGGCTAAGAACAAGCACTGCTTCAAATCATCGAACGCTTGTTGTTGGGACCATCCCCATGCAAATTTCACCTTACCACCACCTCTGTTTCTTTGGCTGAGGGCCCATGCAAAATGGGAGAAACCCAACATGAACCTACGGTAGAAATTGGCAAGGCCCAAGAAGCTTTGAATCTTAGTGAGTGTTGTTGGAGTTGGCCAGTCATGGAAGACTTGGATCTTGGCTGGATACACATGTACGCCATGTTGATCAATGATGTAGCCTAGGTAATGGACCCTGTCCATGCCGAAGGAGCATTTTTCCAAGTTGGCGTATAGCTTTTACTGTCATAGGGTGTGCAGAACCTGCTGAATATGCTGCAAGTGTTCAGCCCAAGTCTTGTTGTAAATTAGAATGTCATCCAGATACACCACTACAAAAGTATTCATGAATGGTTGCAGGATATTGACCATCATCCTCATGAAAGTGGCTGGAGCATTTGTCATACCAAAGGGAATGACTAACCATTCGAGAAGGCCTTCCTTTGACTTGAAGGTGGTCTTCCATACATCTGTCTATTCTATCGGGACCTGGTGGTAGCCAGACTTTAGATCAATATTACTAAAGTATTTGGCCCCTGTGAGTTGATCAAGGAGGTCATCGATTCAGGGAATCAGGTACCGGTTTCTGACTGTGATTTTATTCAGAGCTCGGTAATCAATACATAGTCACCAGGTTCCATCTTTGCTCTATTCTTTGTTCGATGGGTTGGGGCCGCCCTTTCCTAGATTTTTTTGTGAGGGGTTCCCAGGCCCAAATTGCCGCGTCTTTTGTTTGAGCTTCTACTCGATTTTGATGGCATATTGGTAGGTCGCGCCCAAGGATGAGATGTCCAGAAATTCCATTTCAGTCTGGATGTATCTATGCAGAGCACCATGACACTTGAGCACCAGATGTCGCTATGAATCTTTGATACCCAACTTGGTGCACAAGGTATGGAAGATATTTGTGAAACCTGACACTACTTGGTCTCTTTCTTGTCGCAATGTGGTTCATTTTGTATACAGGTCATCATAACTTCCAACAGGGTAGTATTGTTCCTTAATAGGATCCCTGAAGGATTCCCAAGTGGCCATGACTAAAAATAATGAGGTTTCCTCTATTTCCTTTTTCTCACAGAAAGTTTCCCACCAATATTTGACATGGGGAATGGCTTTGAGGAGCGCAAAAGTAATCTTTTCTTTATTCGAAAAGTTGTGGACAGAAAAATACCCTTCTAGTAGATTCAACCACTTGTCTATAGAATCTGCATCTATATGACCTTCAAATATAGGAATATGGAAGTTTATGTGTACGTTGAAGGGGCCGGTGCCTCCATTCGAAGAAGAAGCGTCGCTTGTTGGTAGTCATTGAAGGATTTGTGTGAAACTATCCATCATCTCATTCCTCTGTTGCGTGAGGGCTTCCTCAATCAACAGTTTGAAAGGATATCTTGTCCCGTATATTTCTTTTCCCCTGCCATGGGAGGTCACTTGGGCATGCGAGAGATTCTTTCCTCAAGAGAAACAAGCTCGAGACCCAACTCTTTGTACTCCGACCTTGTTGGGGACATGCATTAAGACGACAAGGCGCAGACCGCTCTGATACCACTGATCCGAATTTTATGAGTAGAATGAAATGAATACAGATTATTAGCAGGTGCTTAACACAAAATAAAAAAGATACAGTATAATTGGTTTTCTATTCAATAACGAAATAAGTTGAAACTGTAAAATGCAGCGGAAACAAGCTTGCTTGAATGGTGGCAGCTTATCTATGAGGAGAGATGTGACGGCAACGCCCATTCGCAAGAAGGAGGTTACAATGAGGCTCTGAAGGCCTATTTACAATAATAAAGAATGAAAAAATCCCTAGACATCCAAAAACCTAACCCTAGGAGATGAAGCGCCAAAAGTCATGTGGGCCCCGTTTGGGTAAGTTAGTACATCAACTTCCCCCGGTCGAAACTTTTTCATACGATCTCCATTTTAGGCGTGTGATATCACGTTGGAAAGGTATCGTTGAGGAGATTAATTTTTTGGTCTCAATCATGCCTTTGTTTATTGTTGAGGAGATCGATCTTGAAAAACCTTCATTTAGGCCCTCAAAATGGCCCCGGAAGTTAAAACTGCTAAAAATAGTAAATTGCCAAAATTGTCAGAAAACTATTTTGAGCTAGTTGGAAAAGGTGGGTGGCCATCGATATCCATATGGATCAATACTCCCTCCTTAGGAAGAAATGGTCTCCATTGCGTTGAGGTCGCCCATCAGATGAGGAAATTTCTGTTGAATTTGGCCCTGGGTGAGCCACTTGCCTGGGTGCAGGAGTTGCCCTGCTTTGACAACTTGATAAAGATGGATCCTTTGTTGTCAAGTGCCCTTGATCTGTTTGTCCACAACCTGATCATTGGATGCCTATTGTAGGCATTTGGGGTTGAGCTCTATTGGTGTCAGTTGTTCTGCTACTTTTGGGGTGTCCAATAATGGTGGGAAATAAGGGCGAAGAAAATCCACATTAAACACTGGGTGCAGACCAAGGAAAGGAGGAATGTTGAGATAAAATGCATTATCCCCAATGTCCTTGGTGATAGTGTATGACCCATAATGGAGTGGGTGAAACTTCCTATGGGGTCCTGTAAGGCGTTCTTTCTGCAAGTGCAACCAAACTTTGTCGCCCACCTAAAACTTATGCGACACCCGATGTTGATCATGGCGTTATTTGTACTTGTCATTGGACTTCTATAGGATATCCTAAACCTGTTGGCAGATGTGTTGGATCCGCTCAATGAACCGGGTGGCTTTTTCATCTTCAGTTTGAGCAGGAGATGAGTCGGTCGAGGTGACCGCAAGGGGAAGTGCAACATCTCTGGGTACCAATTGTTGGAACCCTAACCCCACTTGAAAGGGGTTGTGGCTGGTTTAGCTATGTAGGGCTCGGTTGTAGCTATGTTAGACATAAGGAAAGCTCTCATACCATGTGCAAGGGTGATTTGAATTATACATGTGAAGGATATGCACAATTATTCAATTTACAACCTCGGTTTGGCCATCTGTCTTGGGGTGGAAGGCTATGGATTTGGTGATCTTGGTGTCCAGCAATGACCAGAGGCTTGACCAGAATGTCCTGAGAAATTGACTATCCTGATCTGAGATAATGGTTTGTGGGATTCCAAAATGTACCCAGACTCATTCAAAGAAGATCTTGGTAGTGGCCTCTTCTGTGATGCTCTTCTTGCAGGAAACCAGAATCACCATCTTAGAAAAGTGATCAGCAACCACAAAAACACAGTCATTTCCCCACTTGGTGGATGGGAGGCCCGACATGTAGTCAATTGAGATGGATTCCCATGGTCTGTCAAGAGTAGGAAGAGTGGTGTACATGGCCTATTTCTTAGTGGTCAGTTTGGAAATAATGCAGGCAGTGTTGGACCTGATATACTTGCTGACCTCATGTCGAAGTTTTGGCCAATAGAAATGTTTTTGTAGCATCACCACTCTCTTTTCAATGTCGAAGTGTCCTTCCACCAGTTTGTAGTGGGCTTCCCAGATCAGCTTCACTCGCTCACTTGATGGAACACAAATATGGCCCAAATGAAACAACAACCCATCCTGAAGATGGAAATTATCAACAACTATGTTTGCACCCAACATTTGGTAGGTGGTGGCGAAATCAGGGTCTGTCTCATAGAGTTGGGGCCATCCAGATGTCTCATGGATGCAAGAGTCTAGCACCATGGTGAGTGCCATGACTGGCGGGCTGTTGAGGCAATCAACGACACGATTGGTGCTTCCTATTTTATACTTGATGTTGAGGTGGAATTGCTGCAAGTATGTGGACTACTTTTGATGGAGGTCATTCTGCAATTTTCTGTACGTCTACATGAATTGCAGTGGGTTATGATCAGTGTGGATGGTTGTCTCCTTCCCAAGAATGTAATGTCTCCACTAGCGGCATGCTTACACAATGGAGTACATTTCTTTGTCGTAAGTAGGGTACTTCCAGATAGTATCTGACAGTGTCTCACTATGATAGGCCACGGGGTGGCCGTGCTGAGTGAGAATGGTGCCCACAACATAGTCTAAAGTATCTGTCTTGATCTCAAAAGGAAGCTATAGGTCTGGTAGTGAAAGTACTGGGGTTGAGCATAAGCGTTGCTTCAAATCATCGAATGCTTTTTGTTGGGACCGGCCCCACACAAAGTTTTCCTTACCACCACCTCTGTTTATTTGGCTGAGGGCCCATGCAATATGGGAGAAACCCAACATGAACTTACAGTAGAATATGGCAAGGCCCAAGAAGCTCCGAAGCTCAGTGAGTGTTGTTAGGTCTGGCCAGTCACAGATGACTTGGATCTTGGCTGGATCCACATGTATGCCATGTTGATCATTGATGTATCCCAGGTAATGGACCCTGTCCATGACGAAGGATCATTTTTCCAAGTTGGCGTATAGCTTGTGCTGCCACAGGGTGTGCAGAACCTGTTGAATATGTTGCAAGTGTTCGGCCCAAGTATTTTTGTAAATTAGAATTTCATCCAGATACACCACTACAAAAGTATTGGTGAATGGTCATAGGATATTGTCCATCATCCTCATGAAAGTGGCTGGAGCATTTGTCATAACAAAGGGCATGACCAACCATTCAAAAAGGCCTTCCTTTGACTTGAAGGTGGTCTTCCATACATCTTTCTGTTCTATCGGGACTTGGTGGTAGCCAAACTTCAGATCAATCTTACTGAAGTATTTGGCCCCCGTGAGTTGATCAAGGAGGTCATCGATTCAGGGAATTGGGTACTGGTCTCTGACTGTGATTTTATTTAGAGCCTGATAATCAATACAGAGTCGCCAGGTTCCATCTTTTCTCTATCCTTTGTTCGGTGGGTTGGGGCCACCCTTTCCTATCTTTTGTGTGAGGGGTTCCTAGGCCCAAATTGTCGTGTCTTTTGTTTGATATTCTTCTCGATTTTGACGACATATCAGTAGGCCGCGCCCAAAGATGAGATGTCCAAAAATTCCATTTCAGTCTAGATGTATCTATGTAGAGCATCGTGACACTTGAGCACTAGATGTCACTCCGAATCTTTGATACCCAACTTGGTGCGCAAGGTATGGAAGATATTTTTGAAATCTGGCATTGCTTGGTCTCTTTCTTGTCGCAGTGTGGTCCATTTGGTAAATAGGTTGTCATAACTTCCGATAGGGTAGTATTGTTCCTTAATAGCATCCTTGAAGGATTCCCAGGTGGTCATGACTGAAAATAATGAGGTTTCCTCTGTTTCCTTTTGCTCACAGAAAGTTTCCCACCAATCTTTGACATGGGGAACACCTTTGAGGAGCACAAAAGTAATCTTTTCTTTATTCGAAAAGTTATGGAAAGAAAAATACCCTTCCAATAGATTCAATCACTTGTCTACAACATCTGCGTCTATATGACCTTCAAATATAGGAATATTGAAGTTTCTTTGTACCTTCAAGGGGGCGATGCCTTCGTTCGAAGAAGATGTGTCGCATGTTGGTAGCCGCTGAAGGATTTGTGCAAAACTATCCATCATCTCATTCTTCTATTGCGTGAGGGCTTCCTCAATCAACAGTTTGAAAGGATCTCTTGTCCCATCATATTTCCTTTCCCCTACCATGGGAGGTCGCTTGGGCGTGCGAGAGCTTCTTTCCTCAAGACAAACAAGATCGAGACCCAACTCTAATAAGAACATGTTGTTACTAGATACTCAAAGTAGATATTCTCTCCATACTTAAGAAATCCAGTGTTCTTTCTTAGAGCTTTATCTTGTAATCATCAATTCTCTGTTTTAATATAACTTGAAAAGTAAAACAAATTTACCTTGTCAAATTCTCTAATTTTGAACTTAATCCCTACTCTAAACTCCTCTTATCCCTTACCTCAATGCACTCTCATATTACAATTTTCAAGTGCAATCCCCAAATAGCATACTCTTCTCACTGTTGATTTTAATGTCATTTTCACTCTCATGCGGGTTTAAATCTCCTTTTTATTACTGGAAAGAATGCCCTCTGGATTTTAATCTCTCTTATATAGTGGAAGTACTTCTTTTGGTAGTTTTTTCTCTTCTAAGTACCAGTTTTAAAATTACTCTATTTTGTGGTAGAAGGAATTAGCTACAACTTGCAAGAACTAAATTTTGTTCACTGGAATGCCACAGGGTAATCAGATCTCTATATCCTTGATACCAGATATGGAATTCTTCTACCGATCTTTGATATTCATATCTCTACCAATATTCAATATGGCATATCCAATATGGACTCATGCTTCCATTACAATGATAAAACCCCAAATTTCATAAGCAAACCAAACCTCTTCATTAAATAAAATAATATGTTATCTCCACTCATTCTCTCTCATATGATAAACACTAATTATATTTCCTCCACTAATATCTCACGTTCATCCATAAGTTTATTTAAGGTGCATACATTTCATATTTTCCACACGGAGTTTATTACATGCTTTCACCATTCTGGCGCATTCATTAACAAATCAATAACCAGAATCCAATAAAGAAATAAATCCCAAAGTGTTGACTCTTACTTGTAGCTATTTACCACTCGGAAATTGACATCACTTCTCTGCAATATAATGCAGATCTAGAATTGAAACCACGATTCTGACACAAGGAAGGCAGATTACTCATCAACGATTCATAAAAGAACAATTCCAATTTTCTCAAACTTGACCACACCTTGTCACAATCACTTGCTGAATTGTATTTTCATTGGTAACACCCACTATTTGGGGTTCAAATATGTTTGATTGAACCCTTTAGTTGGAGTGCGTTGCACACAAAACCACAAAGAACACTTCCAGAATTAGCACCCTCTATCAATGCATCTCCAAATCGAATTTGTAACACCTCACCATAAGATGATACTTAATAATATTTGATAATTTTAATACATGCATTAAGTGTAAACACAATTTTATACTTTCATAGATGGAATAACCTACAAAATATTGATAACTCTTTTACAATTTTTCCAATGTTAAATATTTCAAATTAGAATCCAAATATACAGATCTAAATAAGATGATGAGATAAATAATAAGTTAACTTTATGATTAAAACATTTAAATGTGAACATAACAAAATATACTATAAAATATCTCCTTCTTAGTCCGTTGAAGATGACCATTTGTAATGTAGTCCTGCCAGTAGTAGGAAAATGCTTCCAAGCATTCTTTTTCCACTTGTCCAAAGTGAAACAACGAAATCCTCCCAACCAACTAGGAGCCTAGTCGTCTTCCTATCTCCAAGAAACCTTTCAATTTCTTGTCCCTCTGTGCCCGTGACTCCAAGAACAACAAAGCACATATTCTCTAAGAAGACTCACAAGAACTATATCTTCCAAGAATTGTCCAACCTCTCAACATGCTCCAACCTCTCAACCTCCTCCCCTATTTATCAAGTTTCCATTTCCCCTTCTCAAAGTCTTCTCAACCACCCTCATTATTAGCCATCAACATCCCTTATATAGATTTTTTTGGAAAAATTAAAATAAAAATAAAATATAAATGAATTGCATAAAATAACAATAAATAATGCAAAGTCTTTATTCTCATGCTAGCTTATAAATGCAATTTGACAATTTCCCCAAAATGTACCTGAAAACTCACCATACTCATTTAATTCATCATACCAACCATCAATCAAAGTCAAAGAAGTTATTTAATTATACTAGATATTTTTGTATGCAATATAATTTGCATAGTCATTACACAATTCAATTAAATACTTAATAATCTAGTTTAATAATTAATACATTAATTAATTGTAATAGTGTACATGTGTAAGGTATGTGTGCATAGCTAGTAGACACATAGGTTACACATGTACTAAAGGTAAACAACCACTACCTCTAGTGCATAGTTCTTGTATGCTCACACCAAGGCATGTAGGACAACAGATCAAGTAAATGCATCATTTAATAATATTAACGAACAAAATTGATATAATTCATCAATAATTGATTATCACACTTAAAATATCATCAGGGAATCAAAAGAGGGTTTTAAACATGGTAGGAACCAAGTGAGTAAACAACAGTGGAACATCTAATCTCCAATCAATATTCTCAACTAACATCAGAGCATCCTTCCTTCCTAACCTACTTCCATATTCCATCCTATCCTTTC
>ML777385.1:823830-834883 GCA_009831015.1 Picea engelmannii | reverse complement strand
AATTCAAGAAGTATTTCGAAAATAAATACTTGACTAAGAGATACTATGACAAGAAAATGAAAGAGTTCTTTGAACTCAAGCTTGGGAGTATGACCATAGATGAATATGAAAGAAGGTTTTTAGAACTACTGAAGTATGTTTGTTTCATCAAAGATGAGACAGTTAAGATTCAGAGGTATTTGAGTGGATTTCTATCATTCATCAATGACAAAATACAATATGATGATCCTAAAAAATTAGAGGAGACCATAAGGAAAGATAAATGCCTATATGATCAACAAAAAGCAAGGCCAACTTTCCAAAAATCTTGGGAAGAAAAGAAGAAATTCAATATCGATCAGAGGAAGAAGGGAACTAAGCCACCATTCTTCAGAAATAGTCCTCAGGGAAAGCCAACTTTCAGAGAACCCCGAATGATGGAGACATGGGGTCAGAGGCCAATGCAGCCACCTATTCAATGTTGGGGTTGTAAAGGAGATCATATGTTTAGAGATTTCCCTCACAGAGGTGAAAAAGTCAAGATTGTTCATAATGTACAAAAAGATGAAATAGTGGAGGACATGGGAAGAAATGTACCAAGGATCTATGTAGCCCTGGAAAACAAGCAAGGAGAGTATCAGTCACATATGATTGAAGTGGAAGGTATGATCAACAACCAAACCATTGTTATTTTAATTGATTCAGGTGCTAGTCATAGTTATATAGATCCTAAGATGGTGGAAAGTTTGCATTTTCCAAGAAGCAAGCATGGAAAATTTTGGTTGGTGCAGCTGGCTACTGAAGCTAGAAGAAAAGATAATGAGATAGCTAAGTCAGGTCCTATGGACATGAATGCACTGAACACCAGGGAAGATTTGAAAATATTTCCTTTAGGTTCCTATGACCGTCTAATTGGGATGGATTGGTTGGAACAACATCATTCTATCCTAGACTGTCATAACACAACATTTAATTGCTTGGATGAGGAAGGGAACCTAAGTATAGTGCAGGGAATTCCCAGGGAAGTAATTGTCAGAGAGATTTCATCATTGCAGCTGAAGAAATGTTACAGAAAAGGATGTCAATTATTTTCATCTCATATGGAGGAAACACCTAAAGATAGAGTGTCAAATATTGAATATTATTCATTCCTAAAAGAGTTTGAAGAGGTATTTAAAGAAATACTAGGATTACCCCCTAAAAGAGACATTGATTTCTCCATAAATCTGATGCCTGGAGAAACTCCAATATCCAAGACCCCTTACAGGATGAGTACACCAGAATTGAAGGAATTGCAAATGCAACTTGAAGAGCTTATGAAGAAGGGGTATATACGCCCAAGTGTGTCACCTTGGGGTGCCTCCGTTTTATTTGTGAAGAAAAAGGATGGAAAATTGAGACTTTGCATTGACTTTAGGTAGTTGAACAAGGTAACTGTGAAGAAAAAGTATCCTTTTCCAAGGAGCGATGACCTCTTTGATCAGTTGAAATAAAAAATATTCTACAAGATTGATCTCAGGTCGGGTTATCATCAAGTAAGAATTAAAGAAGAAGACATCAACAAGACTTCTTTCAGAGCAAGGTATGGCCATTATGAGTTCACAGTGGTGCCATTTGTTTTATCAAATGCACCAATTGTCTTCATGTGTTTAATAAATGGTGTTTTCAGAGAACACTTTGTTGGCTATCGGAGGTCACCCCTGGATTGCTAGCAGGAGCAGAGCCCGACGCCCATCATATTTAATGTTTGTTTTTAACGGTGATCAAATGGAGGGAAACTCAAAACGACACAATCTCAACTCAGAAACCAGACCAGGCATGCGTGAACGAGTGAGGTCTTGATAAACTCCAAACAGTGAGTCGTAGTAAAAGGGTGAGCAGGTGGAAGACTTATGCAATAAAAGTGTAGTGGTCTACAATAAACATCAGGTTCATCACAGACTGGAGAAGAAGTGCATTCAAACGCAAAATCCTTTTACATTCAAACACATAAGACCAGAGAGTACAAAAATGCCAAGACAAATCCTTTATCCTAGCATAACTGCAACAATCCACGTGAATCCTTCACTGTGAACACTCCGGCACGAGATGAAACAAAGATGGAAGAAAGGATAATTGTTTGTTATAAACCAAGAAGTCTCAAACACAGAGGCACAACCCTGAAACCAGAATGTCGTTGAAACTATACAGTCAGGAGCTTAGCTCTACCATCGATCCATACAAAAATGGAAAAAATGCCTACATATACTCAAAACTACAACAGCAGTGGAACCAAGAAAATGCTTTGAAAGATTTGCGTTTGCATGGCTTCTGACATTCTGCAGCCGCAATCTTTGAATAATCGTGCAACTTGTGGCAGATGCGATAGATCTTCTGACAGTTACATCGGCGAATCGATGTGCCTTTAATTCATTGTAGGACGCCCCCATTATGGCGGAGACGATGTCTAACCACCACCAACCGCTTCAATAACTGCTTCTTGGGATTGATAATGGCCAGGCCAACTCAGCATCTCGGGATAGGGAAGACTTCTCGCGCTGCCACCTGGAACAACCGAATAGCTTGAGGGACGGGCGTGAGGGCCAGCATGGAGGACATGGTGTGCGGTAGGAGTGATGGCATCGGGGAGTGCGTGGAAGGAGTGGTGAGAAGTGAGAGCGATGACAGAGAGGGGTGACAGAGGATGATCCGTGGTGGAAGATGCCCAGGTGGATGGGGAGAAGATGGGAGAACGAACTCGCCTTCGGGTGAGAAATTGATGTGGAAAGGAACGGGACGCGTGGCAGGAAATGAGCGGATGGTGGGAAGAAAGGAGAGCCACGCGGACCAAAGAGGAGAGGTGAATGGATGACACATGGCAGCAGGGGAAAGGCGGACGGAAGAATGAAATGACAGGAGGAGGGCCCACACTGGTTAAGCATAGGGCAGCTAAGAGGAGCGGGGCTACACGAGCACCGTTGATTTGGGCGCTACGATCGTGGCCGTCGGGAAGCTGCACATGGGATCTCGGACCCCCCCCCCTCCGTTTAAAGGTATAAAGGCGGGGGGGGTCTGAAATGATCTTCATCGCCGTTGATCTGGGCGCGCTAATCTGAACCGTCGGAGAGTTGCGCCCCCAATCTCGGACCCCCCCCCTTGCTTAAAGGTCGGAAGGCAAGGGGGGTCCGAAATCCAATACGCGCCATCGATCTGGGTGCACAGATCTGGACCTCCCGGTCTTGCTTGCTACTTACCATGGGCGCATTATCGCCCGAAACTTTGGACAAGTGGGTTTTTACCCCTTCTTTTGATATCTAACCCCCTTAGCAAGAAATATCGCTAACATTTGGCTCCATGGGGGATAGAGTCGTCCCTGTGATGCTCTAAGAACTCCTTTGCAGACTTAGTGCCTTTGTTGTTGGGCTATGGAGTCATTTATTAGTCCGAAAAACAAAAAACAAAAACACAAAACAATATTTACAAAACTAAACAAAACGAGCCGACTGCGGCTCACATAAAACATTTCTTTAAGAAATTCCCATTGACTGGGCCACTGAAACTTCATGGCCTTCCAGATCCTGCAACCTGTAAGTGTTATTGGAAAATGCTTCCATGATCTTGAAAGGCCCGAACCAGAGGGCATCAAATTTACTGTGTTTGCCCTTCTCCTGCCTGGGTGCATCCCACTTGAGCACCAGATCACCCTGCTCAAACTCTTTCTTCTTGTTCTTTCTATCAAAAGCCTGCTTGATCTTCTGCTAACGATTGTAAGCTCTGTCCAGGACCTGCTCTCTGATCTGCTGCACCTCCACCATCTGATGAATTCTTCTGAGCATAATATTAGGTTCCCCCTCATAGTCATGGAGAAGATTTGCCACAGGCAAGGCAAGCTGAGTGGGGAAAACTGCCTCAATCCCATAAACAAGCTGGAAGGGTGAGAGACCCAGGGATTTCTTCGTTGTCACCCGGTCGACCCAAAGAGCAAATTTGAGCTTTGAGTCCCAGGCCCTTTTATTATCCTCCAATAGCTTCTTGATAAGCTTGATTAGACTTTTATTAGAGGACTATGCTAGTCCGTTCCCCTGAGGATAGTAGGGAGTAGAGTGAATCAGTGAAATCCCAAACTGTTCACAAAATTTGATCAGAGGCTCTGACCGAAATGGGGAAGCATTGTCAGTGACGATTTTGCTAGGGCAGCTGAACCTAGCAATGATGTCCTCCAGGAAGCTAATGATTACTTTGTGAGAAGTGCTTCTGGTAGGGACAACTTATATCCATTTAGTGAAGTAGTCGGTTGCTGTCAAAATCCATCGATGCTGGCCACTTGAGGGAGGATGAATTTCCCCGATAAAGTCCAATCCCCACTGCTGAAAGGGAGCTGAGACCACCATAGGTTTCAATGGCAGGGATTTGAGCTGCTGCTTTACTGAGAATTTCTAGCATTTGATGCAAGCTCTAATTTCCCTGCAGACATCAGAAAATAAGGTGGGCCAGTAGTACCCAGCTCGGAGGATCTTGTGAGCAGTGGTCTTCCAGAAATAATGGCCTCCACAGAGACCACTATGGAAATCATTCATAACCTTCTGGGCCTGTTGTGGGTCCAGACACATCAGTAATATCCCCTGGGGATATTTCCAATACAAGGCTCGGCCAATAAGACAATACCTGACAGCTTTGAGCTTTAAAGCTCTTGCCTTTCTCTTTTCCATCCCATCAGGGGGTCTCAACTCCTGCAGGAAATATAAGATATCTTTGTACTAGGGGCATGCTGCTAGTGGCACAGTGCCTTGGGAACCCCTGTTGGATGATTCAGCTTGTTCATGGATCAAATTGATTTCCAAGGCTTTATAATTGGATTTGGCCAGGAGCTTGGCCAAACCCTGCCCTTTTATTAGCTTGGTGGGCTTGATATCCAGGTCAAATTCTAGGATCTTGGCGATCCATTTACTTCTTTTCCCGTCTATGTTAGGCTGTATAAGGATGTCCTTCACAGAGGTTGAAGCGACATATGCAATACTCTTTGAGTGTAAGACATAGACCCTGAAAGCCTTGAGAGCTTTCACTAAGGCATAAGACTGCTTCTCCATGATCTCGTATCGGAGCTCTGCATCTCTCAGCGCCTTACTAAAGAAGGCAATAGGCTGCTCTTGCCCTTGATTGTTTTTCTGCAACAGAACCGCTGCTACTATGTCGAAGGAAGCAAAAGAGAATATCATAAAATCTTTAGAATAATCTGGACTGACTAGCACAGGAGCCTCGGTCAATGCTTTCTTTATCTGGTCAAAAGACTTCCTGGGTTCAGCAGTCCATTTTATTTCATGGCCCTTCCTGAGCATGGTTGTGATATGTTTCACCAATTCAGCAAAATTTGAGACAAACCTCCTCAGTAAATTAATCCTTCCCAAAAATGCTTGGACCTCTTTTTTAGATTTGGGAAGGGGCAGGGCCTGAATTGCTTCCACCCTGTCGGGATCAATTCTTACTCCCTCTGCTGAGACTATATGGCCTAACAGTTTCCCCTCTTGCATAGCAAACAATGATTTCTTGGGATTTAGGGAAAGGCCAAACCTGCGACACTTCAGGAAAACCCCCTTTAAGTGGCAGTGGTGCTCTATGTCAGTCTTGGAGAAGACTTTTATGTCATCTAGGTATATCACCACAAACTTATCTTTTTCCCCGATGAAGGCTATGTCCATGGCTCGCTGAAACGTTGCCCCTGCATTCATCAACCCAAAGGGCATCTTGGCATACATGAATGTGCCCCAAGGAGTTGTAAAGGTTGTCTTTTCTCTGTCTTCAGGCACGACTGATATCTGATTATAGCCAGAAAAGCCATCAATCATGGATATCCTTGATGCACCAGTGACCCTCTGCAATATATGTTCCATGTTGGGCAGGGGGTAATTATCTTTCCTTGAACTCCTGTTCAGGTTTCTGAAATCGACACAGAGTCTGATTTCTCCGCTCTTCTTTCTTACTGGAACCAAATTGGCTACCCAACTGGAGTATCTCAAGGGGACTATGATTTGGGCATCCAACAGCTTTTTCACCTCCCTCTCCATGACAGGTAACAGCATAGGATTTATCTGTCTCAGCTTCTGCTTGAAAGGTCTAGCCTCCTCCTTCAGTGGGATCTTGTGCTCGATGACTGATGTGTCATATGTATTGAGGTCTTCGTAGGTCCACGCGAACACGTCAGCAAACTCCCTCAGCAAATCAGTATACCTGATCCTCTGCTCCTCAGTCAAATTCTTCGGCAGCTTGTCAAACTTGGGCTCCTATGGCATGCCTATGTTGCATTCAGTCATATCAGCATCATCACCTGAAATTCTTCCCTTTACAGACACATCATTCACATCGAACAATCTTTCTAATGGGATCAGACCCCGTGGTATATAATTGCCCGGCAGTTGAATAATCTGATGATCAGCAACTTTATTCAACAACTCTCCAGGGTGGTGATCAGGCTCCTCGTCAGGGTCCTCATCTATATGCAATGCAGAGAAGTCATCGATGGATTGGAGGAATTTCTCAATCTCCTGATCATCTTCAAATACCCTCCAATGTTTGACATTGTCCGGTACAGAGGGTCTGTATCTTATTTCCACGTCCAATCTGTCAGTGGGCAGTGCAGGAGCTTCGAACAGACTAGCTGGGAAGGCTTGAAAGTCGGCTAGAGCATTTTCTTCCCGTGGAATGAAAGAGATATTGAAAGCCAGGAAGAAACTGTCAATTAAATCCCATACCTCGTTCCTGTAATTCTTGAGGCAAGGGTGCTTGGTCTGATAGACGTTTTTGACCTGCTGGACAACTAGTTCTGCATCCCCGAACACAGCCATCTCCCTGATTCCCATTTCTTTTGCAGCCCTTAATCCTAAAACCAGAGCCTCATATTCTGCCACATTGTTGGTGACTTCAAATTCCAGCTTGTATGACAGTGATATGGTTTCCTAAGAAGGAGATTTGAATACCACTCCGGCACCTGCACCTATACTGGAAGAAGCTCCATCAAAGAACATCTTCCAAATAGAGGTGGTTGGAGGGGGCATCCCCTGATCAAGACTGAGCTACTTTCTGATCTGCAAAGGGGTCTCAGGCTCATCAGTGAACTGCAACAAGCTAGATCCTAAGTCAGTGTCCAAGGCATAGATGGGATGATTGGTAGGGTTTGCTTCATCACTGACAATGTAGGCTAGCTGGGCTTCTCTGTACAATATCCTATGTTCCCCCCCAAAGACTGGAATCGTGGCATAGGTGAGATCCATATGTAATGTCCCTCCAAGTCTTTTAATCCAAGACCTTGATAACAACATGCCAAACTTGGGGGGAACATCAGCTACCACTATATCCATGACCATACTTTTCATGGGTAGATGAAACAGGGAAACCACCAAACACTGTACCCTCCTGGAGTCAAAGGAATAGAGGTCATGATAGGCTCTGGTGACTTCTAATCCTAGTTCTTCCATGACGGCTTTAGGCATGAGGTTGTGGGAGGCTTCTGAATCCATTAAACAATTATGTAGCACTTTGTCATGTATGTTCAGGGAGGTGTAGAAGGGAGGAGATGAATCGTCTCTATCTTCTACCATGGGACCTAGGACCACTGCAGGCCTTTCATCTTGGAGGTTTATGCAGTCTGTGGAAGGGCCAGAGGCTTCAGATTTCAACAGGTTGGAGAAGCGTTTTTTGAATTCCCCATGTTTGATTAACTCAGTGAGGGGCACGGGAATTCTGATCTTTTGGATTTCATGCTCAAAATTAAAGGAAGATGTGAGTTTTGGAATTTCTCTAATTTCAGGAGCATGACTTTGAATAATAGGGGAGAGAGGTTGGGTCTTCTTACCTCTGTGGTTGCCTGCTACCTCTTCAGCAGGCTTCTCTACTCTAGTGGATGACTCAGGAACATCAGGGGTTGCTGCCTGCTTGTCTGATCTCAGCTTATATCTGCCCCTGCCACCACCAGCTTTGTCTGCTTTGCTTAATTCATTCAGCTGACCACCCATGAGAGACTCTTCATATGCTGATTTGGTCAGATGTGGGAAAGGAGGAGTGACTTCTACAGAGTGGATTTCATGCTCATGCTCATATGGCTGCCTTTCCTCTTCATCAGCTACAAAGTTGTTGTGGAAGGGAGCCTGAATTCTTTGGTCATCTCTGTCTCTTTCCTTTTCCTTGTGCATGGTTGGAGGAGCAAAATTGTTTGGCTTTCTGAAACCTCCTTTATTCTCTGTGTTCTGAGGGCCCTTATACATCTGCCTTCTTTCCACCTTCAATTTTTCCACTTCTTCTTTAAGAAAGTTCATTACTTGCGCCAGCTCGCTTACTTGAGAGTGGGACAGTGATGGGCCAGAGATGTTAGAGTCAGAAGTCGAGGCTTCTGATTTTCCTTTTCTTCTATTTGCGTTGGCCTTGCTCCTCAGTCTGTCTGCTGCTAATATATTAGATTCCACCTCTATAGCTGCATCTTTCATCTGAGCTAAAGAGGCGGCTCTCCTTTCTCTTAATACGAGACAAAAATCAGGGTCAAATGCACTAGCATATGAAATTTGAGCAGAGGCCTCAGAAGGTTTTATCTCTGCAGGAATCTTGTTATACATCTTATTGAATCTTTTGGAGAAGTCAGAAACTGACTCTCCTTCCTGCTTCTTCAAGGACCCAAACTCAGTCATGTAATATATGTAATCTTTTCTATCCCCCCACTGTCTCAGGAAAACATTATCCAGAGCCTCAATCCCAGCAATAGATCCAGGGGCCAGCCCCCTGAACCACTTCCTAACTTCACCATCGAGGCTCTGGACGAAGACTCTCATCCCGACATCTTCATTCTCAATATTTAGGTTGTCTACATAGATGTAGAAGGCAGCCAGATGCTCTTCAGCAGTGACATTTCCCTCACCACTGAACTTGGGCATGTATTTCAAATAGTCTCCAGCAGGGAGAGGGTTCAAAGGTTGAGGAAGAATCAAAGGAGAATATCTAGCAGCGACTATGGCATCCATTCTGTTCGGAGGGGGATTTACACTAGCCATAGGGATGTTGAGCAGAGGAGAATTCGGAGGATATGGAGTGTGAACAGGTGAGGAAGGAAGAGAGGTCCTCATAGGAGACGACGGGGAAAACAGAGAGAGGTCTAAAGGACCTGAGTGTGCAGGTGTTTCTCTCTGTGCAGCAGTAGTAATCAAAGGAGGAGTAGTAAAACCTCCTGAGAGGGGAGTGACAATGATCTCTCCTTCTGATACTAGACCAGGAGGGGAAAACTCAGCAGGAAAACTCCCAAAGTTCAGAAAACGGGAAACTTCAGAGGAAGGACGACTAGGAAAATGAGAATCTGAAAATGGAGTTCTTACAGAAGGGGAGGGCGTATTACCTTTTTCATCGACAGAAACTTCTTTTGCAGCTCTCTTTCCCTTTCTGCGCACCACTTACAAGTCGGCTTCTGGTGTGGCCAAAGGCAAATGTGGATTTGACCTCGTATGTCTGCCTCTTGAAGCCACAGCTGATAGTACAGGTTCTCCCCAGCGGAGTCGTCACAGTGGAGTCGCCAGGTGCACAGTAGAAATCTTCAAGTTCTGATATCTGACGCACCTTCAGAAATCAGTTAGTCGTTGTCATTCTGCCTAGGGAAAATCTTCAACTTCGTCCCCGGCAACGGCGCCAGAAATGTTGGCCATCGGAGGTCACCCCTGGATTGCTAGCAGGAGCAGAGCCCGACGCCCATCAGATTTAATGTCACGATTTGTTTTTAAAGGTGATCAAATGGAGGGAAACTCAAAACGTCACAATCTCAACTCAGAAACCAGACTAGGCATGCGTGAACGAGTGAGGTCTTGATAAACTCCAAACAGTGAGTCGTAGTAAAAGGGTGAGCAGGTGGAAGACTTATGCAAGAAAAGCGCAACGGTCTACAATAAAAATCAGGTTCATCACAGACTGGAGAAGAAGTGCATTCAAACGCAAAATCCTTTTACATTCAAACACATAAGACTAGAGAGTACAAAAATGCCAAGACAAATCCTTTATCCTAGCATAACTGCAACAATCCACGTGAATCCTTCACTGTGAACACTCCGGCATGAGATGAAACAAAGATGGAAGAAAGGAGAAGTGTTTGTTATAAACCAAGAAGTCTCAAACACAGAGGCACAACCCTGAAACCAGAATGTTGCTGAAACTATACAGTCGGGAGCTTAGCTCTACCATCGATCCATACAAAAATGGCAAAAATGCCTACATATACTCAAAACTACAATAGCAGCGGAACCAAGAAAATGCTTTGAAAGCTTTGCGTCTGCATGGCTTCTGACATTCTGCAGCCGCAATCTTTGAATAATCGTGCAACTTGTGGCAGACATGATAGATCTTCTGACAGTTACATCGGTGAATCGACGTGCCTTTAATTCATTGTAGGACGCCCCCATTATGGCGGAGACGATGTCTAACCACCACCAACCGCTTCAATAATTGCTTCTTGGGATTGATAATAGCCAGGCCAACTCAGCATCTCGGGATAGGGAAGACTTCTCGCGCTGCCACTTGGAACAACCGAATAGCTTGAGGGACGGGCGTGAGGGCCAGCACGGAGGACATGGTGTGCGGTAGGAGTGATGGCATCGGGGAGTGCGTGGAAGGAGTGGCGAGAAGTGAGAGCGATGACAGAGAGGGGTGACAGAGGATGATCCGTGGCGGAAGATGCCCAGGTGGATGGGGAGAAGATGGGAGAACGAACTCGCCTTCGGGTGAGAAACTGATGTGGAAAGGAACGGGACGCGTGGCAGGAAATGAGCGTATGGTGGGAAGAAAGGAGAGCCACACGGACCAAAGAGGAGAGGTGAATGGATGACACACGGCAGCAGGGGAAAGGCGGACGTAAGAATGAAATGACAGGAGGAGGGCCCACACTGGTTAAGCACAGGGCAGCTGAGAGGAGCGGGGGTACACGAGCGCCATTGATTTGGGCGCTACGATCATGGCCGTCGGAAAGCTGCACATGGGATCTCGGACCCCCCCCCCTCCGTTTAAAGGTAGAAAGGCAGGGGGGGTCCAAAATTCTCTTCATCACCGTTGATCCGGGCGCGCTAATCTGAACCGTCGG
>ML777385.1:768562-800419 GCA_009831015.1 Picea engelmannii | reverse complement strand
ATTCATTAACAAAATCTGTGAGCATTGAGAAGTTCTCTTGGTGTAGAGGATCCATGGGCATTGTTGACTATGTAACCCTGTAACCCCCTGTGTGCAAAGAAAACAACAAGTGGGAGAATGTTGGGTATGTGTTATATTCTTTGAACGAGTAGTAGTGTTTGAGCGCCTGCGTCGGGCGCACAGGGGGGCGGAGCCCCCCGCGTGGGGGTTCGGGGGCAGTGCCCCCGAAAAAATTTTTTGGGTCGACATATTTTCGCCGGTTTCGGGCCGACATATTTCCGGGACGACATATTTCCAGGACCACATGATATTAGGTGGTTTTAGGCACATGGTTTTTTGCCGATGGTTTTCTATTTCCGGTTAAGGAATTAGGGTTTTGGACTAATCCAAGTCATTGGGTTAGGGTTTTGGATGTCGCTGGCTCCTATATGTATATTGTATTGTAAACAATGTAACACAATGTGTATCAATATAATATATGCTGGTTTTCCCGGTTTGGGTTTCCAGGTGAAAAATCTCTGTGTAATGTTTGTACTTGCCATTGTATCTTTTATGTTCTTTTCTGAATATCAGTTTGCAGTAGATATTGTACAAGGTTAGAATTTACAGGAGGAAGAACCATCTTCTATCATTCTAAAGTATTTCATGGGGAAGTTCTCAACTAACCTACATACCACAAGAAGTTATATGCCTTGCTACAGGCTTTCAAAAAGTGGAAACGATATTTCATGGGAAAGGAGACCATCATCCACATAGATCACTAGCTACTACAGTATTTGTGGGCCTAGAGTGAGCTACAACAAACTAGAAATTACAAGTGGATGGGGTTTTTACAACAATTTCATTTGGTCATAAAGTATAAGAAGGGTAGCGCAAATAAGTTGGCAAACATGCTTTCATAGCCATCCACATCTAAGATTACAACTTTGGGAACTCTAATTCACATGGAGCCTTTTTCCCATGATGCATACAAAGAGGTATACACAGAATATGAGGGCTTCAAGGAGTTGTTTCAGCAGCTACAAGGCCAAATTCATATAGAAGACTTTGATGGAAAGGTTGACTATCATTTCTAGAACGGTTTACTCTACAATATCAACAAGCTCTGTGTTCCTAAAGGACAAGGATTATATCTTATCACAGAGGCTCACACCTCCAAGGTTGTAGGACATTTTAGAGATGGGAAGACAATTGCCAACTTACAGACATATTTTTATTGGCCCATAATGCAAGAATATGTAGCACGATATATTATAGGATGTATAGTTAGTTGTAATAGTAATCCCAACAAAAGGAAGAAAGGTCTATACCATCCCTTACATGTACCCACTCGACCTTGGGAAATCATTTCAATGGATTTTGTGGAAGGTTTACTAACAACCATGAAGGAACATGACTATCTATTTGTGGTAGTTGACAAGTTCAACAAAATGTGCATTCCCATTCCTTGTAAAATGACGATCATTGGAAAATAAGCATAAAATAAGTTCTTTGAATAGGTCTAGGTGCACTTTGGGATACCAAGGATCATCATCTCAGATAGGGATACCCGATTTCTCAGTGCATTTGGACTACGTTGTGGGAGAAGATGAAAACTAAGTTGAAGACGTTTATAGCATTCCATCCATAGTCAAATGGTAGATAGAAGTAGTCAATAGGACTTTGGTGAATATTTTGAGGGGATACAATAAGAAGCATCCAAAGATCTGGGATAAAAATTCGATCTATATATAGCACTCTTATAACAGAGAAGTCCACACTTCTACTAGTGAGTCCCCTTTTGAAACTTGCTTTGGATATTTTTCACCTTCACCCTTAGATGTTGTATATATAAAACAAGGAGGAGTGAGGGAGGACCTCACAGAAGATTCACTTTGGGATACCAAGGAGCATCATCTCAGATAGGGATACTAGATTTCTCAATGGATTTTGGACTACGTTGTGGGAGAATATGAACACTAAGTTGAAGACATCTATAGCATTCCATCCATAGACAAATGGGTACATAGAAGTAGTCAACATGACTTTGGAGCATCTTTTGAGGGGTTAGAATAAGAAGCATCCAACGATCTTGGATGCAAATTTGATCTATATATATATAACTCTTATAACAGAGCATCCCACACTTCTACTGGTGAGTCCCCTTTAGAAACTTGCTTTGGATATTTTACACCTTCACCCTTATATGTTGTATATGAAAAACAAGGAGGAGTGAGGGAGGACCTCACAGGACATGCACTAAAGGTAGAAAAAAATGTTGAGAAGATCAGGTAGATCCATTTGCAAGTATAGGAGACACTGAAGAAGTCATAATAAAACTACAAGGCTAGACATGACCAACAGAGAATAGATAAAACATTTAAAGTGGGAGAGAAAGTATGGTTACATATGAATCAGGAAACACTACAAGGTACTGGTAAGAATATCAAGCCTCTGCAGTATGGTCCTTTTGAGGTAATAGAAAAGGTGGGTGATAATGCCTACAGACTCAGTCTACCCCCATACATGTGCATTTACTCAATAGTGAATGTGGAGAATCTCAAACGCTATGAGCCCTCCATGTTGGATTAGGAGGAGGAGCAGGTCCAACCTTCCATATAGGATTTAGCACTAGATGTTCATACAGAGTTAACAGAAGACATGGTTTTGCAGAAGCAGTGTTATGACCCAAGGGGGGCATATATATGGCTAAATGTATATGATATGACCCAAAGGGTGGTCATATATGGGCTTAAATGTACATGTAATGTGTAAATACATATGTAATAGGGTTTTCCTAGTGATAAAGGGACCGCATGTGAAAGTGTGAATAACTATATATAAGAGATCATGTATTCATTATTGACAGGTGAATTGTGAAGTATGAATGGTATTGGGTTATTTGGAGGGGGTTCCACTATTCTTTAAGGATTTATTGTGTAACTTATCTATATTGGAGTTGTGATCCACGTTGAAATTCTGTACATGTTGTGTACTCTGTTATTTTATGATATTTTGAGAATTTCGTTCATAACATTTGGTATCAGAGCTCAAGGTCTTGGGGTCTCATTGTTGCATCTAAGACACCTTGAAATTTTCTATATAAATTTTTTTATACGAAGTTTCATAAGGAACCCCTTGGAGGATAGTTATTATACGGATCAAGGTACATGGTTTTACAATTTCAACTCCTGAGTCATTATACTTTCGGAGATATATTTTTTGTAAGATAGGGTTCTGGAATAATCTTGAATTTAGTCAACGTGCAATTTCTGCTATAAAATTGTTTTTGTGATGTTTAAGACCATGAAACCTAGAGGATATTCATATAAATTATCAAGGTATATTTGATAAAAAATTATGCTTCTGGGTCATCCTACTTTTGTATATACATCGTGTGTGAGATAAGGTATCTGACTAGTCCTATTGATTAGTCTCAAACAGGTGTTCCAGGTAAAACAGACATAACGTCTTCATAGAGGATCGAAATTGAGTGAGACAAGTTGCATTGAATAGTGGACAGGCCATAGTACTTATGGTACAATTTTCAGAATTTGATATCAATTATTGTGCACGGGGCACATTGTACAAGTGTTCTCTCCTGGAAAGGCCAAAAATCATTAAGGTGTTGGGAAGTTACCATAAATTCCACTTGGCACATCCAATTTTGGTCAGACCTGTGGAATTGAAGAGAACAAATTTCATAGTACTACAAGTCACAATTTCAGACTAATAAGGGCCGAAATTGTAGAGATACATCATAAATAAGGCCGGGCAGGGGGACAGACTCCAAATCAGGGTTTCAAAGGTATGTTCACTTAAAACTATCATAGTGTTTGATTGGAATGTCTGATTTAGCTGATTCAAAATCCATTGGAAAGATAACACATAGAAGATCATATTGGAACAAGGGTTATAACTATTTTAGACATTTATCCTTAATATACAGAGGTTGAAATTCAAGGATTGGGGTTAGACCTCAATTAAGAATCAATGGAAATACCTAAATTTACAGGAGATGAAGATAAAGATGAAATCAATCCTATGGAATGGTTGAGGTTGGTAAAAGAATATAATATGACTCCTTCGAAGAAAATAAATTATTTTTTTGATGAAGCTTGGAAGTGGTGGATGAGTCTTGATCAAAATACTATATGGCACTGCACATGGGAAGAATTAAAAAAAATCTTCTCACATAAATGGATTAGGGATACAAAAATGGAGGAATTGTATAGAATTCAAGATGAATTAAAATAAGTAAAGGAAGATATTAAGAAGAAGGGTGAGGATCTATCTAAGATACGATCCCTTAATGAATCACTCATTAAGGAGGTTAAGAACTTAAAGCAAGAAAAGAATAGTAAATCAAAGTGGGAAAATGATGAGTCAAGGGAGAATTTGAAAAAGAAAGATGAAGAGATATGTAGATTACAGAACCATAGTAAAAAACTATTTGATGAGGTCAAGAGATTGAAAGAAGAAAATAAAAATTGTCAAAATGAAGAAGAAAGAAGGATCTTGGATGAAGAATTTACCAAAACACTGGAAGATGAAATTTCCATGAAGGTTGAGGAATCCTTAAATAATGATGAGGTAAAATCAGAAATACAAGCCAGAATTGAGGAAGGACGTCAAAATTTGTTAGATGGGATCACATTGCAGCTTCAAAAGGAGAAATAAGACAAGATTCAAGAAGGTCAACATAAGATACTTGAAGAAGTTGAACTCCATCTAGAGGATGTACATGCCAAATATGATGGTATTATCTCGATGGCTAGAGTAATCAAAGACCAAGCAAAGATGATCGAGGATTACATTGTCGCTGAAAAGAAGATAAATGAAATGCATGTACAGAGTGAAGGAAGACCATCAAATGTGAAACTGTATCGACACCCTCATTACCAAGAAACATTTCAAGGAATATAAGAAGGACGATGTCAACATTATGAAGGAAGAAGATGGAATAATTGTCAATATTAATGGAACAAGGAATCACCAAACTACTCTTCAACAAGCTATTATTAGAGACCAACAATGACTACAAATTGGATAAGCTTCAATAAAAATACATGGAATCAAAGGAAAGAAAATTATTCAACAACTAGACACCAAATATTAAGACCGAAAAGAATTGATTTTGGATGGATAGATCATCAACAATGGAATGAAGAGAGAAGGATCATAAGAAAATCATATTACTTGGTTTCATCACATGTGAATCCTTTAAATGCAAAGCTTTGAGGACAAATCTTTTTGAAGGAGGGTACTATGTTATGACCCAAGGGGGGCATATATATGGTTAAATGTATATGATATGACCCCAAGGGGGGGCATATATGGGCCTAAATGTACATGTAATGTGTAAATGTATATGTAATAGGGTCAGCCTAGTGATAAAGGGGCCTGATTTGCAAGTGTGAATAGCTATATATAAGAGATCATGTATTCATTATTGACAGATGAATTGTGAAGTATGAATGGTATTGGGTTATTTGGAGGGGGTTCCCCTATTCTTTAAGGAGTTATTGTGTAACTTATCTATATTGGAGTTGTGCTCCACGTTGACATTCTGTACATGGTGTGTACTTCTATTATTTTATGATATTTTGAGAATTTGGTTCATAACAAGCAATCCACAACTACAAGACATGGGCAACATGACCTTTGGAAAATTAGGTTGAAAGGACAACTTCCAAGCAAAGAAAAATGATACTCCAGGGAGAAGGTAGAGGAAAAATTTCCTCACCTCATTCAGTAAATATTTTGGGGACCACAAGCCTCCCTAAATGGGGAGGTATGATCCAGATTGGATCATTATATTTTTTGTCATCTATCTCACTACTTTTTGGGTGGAAAAAATGGAGGAATCAGCTTGCAGGGCCATTTCGGCGGTTGGTCCAAATTTTGAAATTTGGGTCCAAAAAATAGTCAGAAATATTCTGGATCCATTTTGAGGAAACTCCACAGAGAGGGCCTCTTTCTTTGTATTTGAATCGTTTCTTTAATAGAGAAAAGAGAGTAGAGAAACCTCGCCTTCTAGCTGGGTTTTCTCTCGTTTTGGGATTCCTAGGTCATATCTTGTGTTTATTTGTGGATGGTGTCAATTTGTTTTATTGTTCTTTATTTTTCTACATTTTATTTATTTGATCAGTAACTAAATATTATAGAGATCTAAAGGAAATTAACCTTAATAGTAAATATTTCAGTATTTATTAAATCTATTATGACAAACTGTTCCAGTGGAATATCCACAACAGTTTACAGATCAAATATTATCACTTAGAGAAATTCATCATAATGATGCATATCACATATAAGCATGGACCAGATAGTAATGAAGAAAGTAGAGTTCTATTGAAGGGGTATCACTTCTACATAAGTGATGATTAGTGCCACGACTTAACCTATGTACAACATTGTTTTTAGTTATTTTACAATCACCTTAAGGAGAAGAACATACATATGGATCAACATTGGATTTGGCCATATGGTTGTGCATGCTAGTTAAAAAATGCTCGTGTATTACAATGGTTCTGTATGTTGCACAAAAAACTCAAGGTATCACATATTTGGAACTATTTTGATTTTGGGAACGAGAAATGGGAGAATGATGGAGTAGGTGCATGCATCAAAACAACATTACGCAAGCAAGAAATGAATTTCACAACTACTTCCCTCATTAGAGATGCCAAATCCATTGTTGAATGGTGTTCTTTAGTAATGGGAGAGGGAACAAGAACCCATGAAGACCAATCACCCAGAGAGAGAGAGAGAGAGAGAGAGAGAGAGAGAGAGAGTTTTTATTCTCACAACATTCCTTTTATTTCTTGTCTTAGATTTGAGGGAAAGAAAATTACTTGGGAGTGCCTAACTTTGTTAAATTAGTTCAGATGAATTTGGATGATAACAAATGCCTAAATTGGAATCAACAACTTTGTTAAACCATGTCAACAAACACACATAATAGAATTTCATTGACCCATGATTAAATCAAATGCTAATATTAGTTAAACGATAAGACTCATTTAACCCACTATAAAGTGAAATATTTACACTAATTAGAAAATTTAAACACATTTAATACTTGTTAGAATGTGTGAGGATAGTGCTAGAATTTTCTAGTTTGTTTAATTTAGAAAATTGGTTTGGCTTTGTTTCTTTACATAGGAAGTTAGTTGTGGTCATTTTTAGGGTTTGTTGGACCTTGGAGATTCATTCTTTAAAAACTTATGATCAGATATGATGTCTATCTTTGATTAGGATTGTATTGTATTTAAACTACTCAGTTTGAATGAAAACACCATGAGAATTTGAGTGTGTTTCCTATTGATTTTACGTGCAATTTTATGTCTTTTGTTTATTAGTTTGCTATTTAATTTGGAGAAGAAATCAAGTGATACCAAATAAGTTTCCTAATATGGTATCAGATCATGCAAGGACCTGTGAATCTGTTGCATAAGAGTTCTACATACAAATTAAGGTGAGGTTGTCATACAAATTGAGGTGAGGCCGACGTAGATCACTGGAGAATGTTTCCCAGACATCATTCTAAGAGAATTTGAGGGCCGCATTCTTGCCCAGTTCGTCAATCTGTTGCTATTTAAGCCGAGAAGGTGATAGAAAACCAAAGCCATCACGACAAGGAGAACAGAACCAATTCAACCACCATTATTGACTTTCCAAAGGTGTTTAATTGATCATGATTTACTGATTGGTCCAGCCTACCAGATCTATTAGAGAAATGGTCTAGTTCAAATTTCGTGGTATCGAAGATTGACTATGATAATTTATTACACAAGGCCGAAGAGCAATTAATGAGTTAATTACCAATGTAGTGTACATAGATACAACATAAGGGAATTTGTTTGTTACATATAAGAGTGTTGGAACAATCTGAAAGTGGTTGGAAGGACCCATGTTGTACATGCATCACTCGCATTTCTCCATGATAAATAACTCATATGAGATTTTGTGTTAATTGCAGTAGATCATGGAGAAAGTTGTGTTGTTCCACCAAGAGAGGGAGAATCGATCGAGAGAGAGAGTCGATTGTTGCTAAGAGGAGACACGATATACCAGCGTGAAGCATCTAGAGTAAATCATATGGACTGGTGCATTTGTTGTTTTTTTGTTTCAGTCCAATGGAAATGGTGTAACACACCCAACCCCTAAATAGCCTTTCTAGGGGTGGGGTATCGAATTTTTTCCTTCCCTGGTTCATTTTCGCCCCCTTATTTAAGCGAAACCATCTAATCATCCTCCTCGAAACTTACATATCTTATTGTGCACTTGAACCAACTAGCGGTGTCTTCCTCGTGACGTTGAGATAAGAAATAAGAGCTAAGCACCTGTGCTAGCAAAGGTTTCGGCACTTTGGAGGTTCCCGGACTTCAGAAGTTCCAAAGTGTTGTCAAATTCTCAGATCACCGAACAGTGGAGGGGATCAACAATCCACACCCTCCACCGAGATCTACGGTTAAAAAGGGCTTCGATGCTCGGCATTGAACATTCCTATATACTAATCCCTGAAGTCCCGAAATCTCGCCACATGCCCCTAGCCCTTCAATGTTTGACATTCGGTGATTCTCGTCAAATATTCCTTTTTACCACACTATGCCCAAACTCTCAAACTCTCGATATCTCACCATGTGGCCTTGGCCCTTTTATGGTCAACATTCGACGTTCTTTGTTGATTGCTCCTAAATTATAACATGCCTCAAAATCCCCAAACTCCTGAAGCTACCCAAACTCCCCGAACTCTAGGTGGGCATGAACCAAGAACCGACATGTGGCGAGGGTCAAGGGGTGACACGTGTCCTCGATAGGGGGTGACACTTGTCATACTCTAACATGCACAATGGCTATGTGAATCGTCCAAAACTGGGTGACACGTGGAACAAGTAATGTGGGTCCACATCACCTCGGATGACGTCATCGATCCATGTCATCTTAGACCGATAACTGCCCAGCCCTTCGATCTAACGGTCAGTAGGATTCCACTTGGATCCTTAGATCTATGGCTCTCATTACTTCATGGCTTCAGGCTTCGAGGCTTACTGACTCCTCTTGATGTAAATCCCCCGAAGAGCTAAGTCCCCAGAATATTGAATCTGGCGCCACGTGTCCTCTTCAACCAATCGTCGAGATTCACTTCGGCACTTGCGAAATTCGATGAGTTCATACTTCATAAAATATTGGTCAGTTTCCTCCAGATTATGAAATCTCCAAACTATGGGATTTCTTTCCACGTACCCCCTCATCCAACAGTCCTATTTCAACGGTCAACACTTGATGGGGAACGAGTAGGGGCCACATGTTGCTCCACGAAGCTTTCTCGGTTAGTTGGGTAGTCAAGGATGGGTCTCTTAGATCGATGGCTCGAAAGGATCACGAAGGATCTGAGGATTGACGGTCCACGTTACCTCGACAGTTCAGACTTTGGGATTTCAATGTGTGTGTCTCCTGGTTTCCCTTAAGACCATGCCAGATATATTGCCACATGTACCTAGCCTCTATAGCCAGGATTTAATCTGACTTGTAGAGCTCCGGGGAAACTCATGCGTCCCTATACCGTTGAATACCAGGACTCTCGGATGATCCTTGATCTATGGAAATGTGTCCCTTCCTTTTCAAGGGTCCATATTTACCCTGCGACTCTGATGTTCGGGAGTTTCGATGCTAGACTACTCCTATTCTCCTGAAGTAAAACTTTGTCGAAGTGCTTAATGCTTCCCTTCCTACATCTGATCTAATGACTGAGAGAGATCTACCTTGGACCACCCAGATCGATGAACCTCCTTGATTTGTGAATTCAGCCTTCAACTACTTTCGAGGATTGTCGAGTCACAGGTCTCGAAGTCCCAAAGATGAAATAGTTAGCCCATTTTGGACTAGCGCAGGGTTCCCAAACCCCATTCACATGGATACTTTGGAAATTCTAGGAACTAAGTGCTACTCATTTAACATTAATTGGGTTAAGGACCTGGGCATGAGCCCTCGGTTAGATGGGTGAATAGTCTAAGGGAAAAAAAACCTTCTCCCGCAGAATTCAGACTTAACATTCCCACTAAGGTAAACTTCACAGGGCTGGTAGGGCTTAGGCGTTTCAGTCGATCATACCCCCTCTCTCCTGTGGATTCATATCTTATGACTATATAGAAAAAAAACTGAGATAAATTGAAATAACATATAGATATAACAGTTTATAGAAATCACAAATATTTTCTAATAATTGTTCAGATACTAAAAGACTGAACCATAAACTATGATATTTCATCATCCCATTCAATATAATACACAAAGTATGGAAATACTTATTAGAACTAGAAACTGTAAAGCAATTGTTGAAAGGGGTGCTTGTTTCCTCTCAACCATAGGCACAACCACTCCTACTGGATTTACTACTAGCCACCCCTGAGCTAGAACATGATGCTCTAAGAGAGATTCTTTCTCTTTACTCCACAACAATCAGGGACAAACGTTACTCTCCTTCTCCCACAGGAACTTAGCAACTTGTTTTCTCTGCTCCAAGCAAGGAGGTCTGCACAAGTACTTCCTCAGTCACTCATCAACCTCATTTATCATCTTGTAGCCAAACCCTACCCATGGCATTTTACATCTAGATCAAGCTTACTGCTTAGCTATTCTTTCTCAACTTCAGAATCGAAGTATCTTCACTTCTCTTCTCGGGAGAGTGTTTTTTTCTACTCTGCTATATCGCATATATGTCTTTGTCCCTGAATTACCTCCTTTCTTTCATTCCTTAGCAAGGTTGTGTGGGTCTGAATCCCCATTCGTGGTCAGTCCTAGAAGCCTTACAGATGGGTACCCTACCCCATCTTCTCATTAACTCTTGAGGATGGCCTTCCAACTACCACCTTGACTGGTAATTCATTTCTGGGTCAAAGGACTGTTGAGCAATTACACCAAGTAGGTACTGGTCTAGTGAGGGTCATCTCAACCATTCTTGGTTTCCCCTCACCATCTCTCTCATAGTATCCATGGTCTATCTTGGAAAACTTTCCCCCTTTCAGTCGTTGTGCAACACATATTCAAATTCTATTAATAACATAAATTCATATATTGACTCTTTTATACAAGTGTTCATCAAATCAAACATTCATACATATTTAGTTTTCCATAGTCTCTTTGCCAGTTATAGTTATATTTAAAAACTAGGGGAAACAGAGGTATTACAATCCCCTCCCCCTTAAAGTAACATTGTCCTCGATGTTCCATCTGTCAATGTGCTCTGTATGTACATAAGTAAACAAAAATGGATATGTTTGTCTCATGGCATCCTCCATTTCCCATGTGGCCTCATCTAGGCCAAAGTGTTTCCACTGCACCTTGACCTATGCAATGGTTATGTTCCTTAGTGGGGTTTCCTTCCTATCTATTATGCATTGAGATTCTGGCAGGAATTCTCCCTCAGGTTCCACCTAAATCACAGACCAGTCAATAATATGATTAGAATCATGTACAGCTTTAATAAAGAAACATGGAAAACATTATGTGCCTTCACTATGGGATGGAGTTTTAGCCAATAGGATACTGGTCCCATTCTATCCAAAAATTCAAAAGTCCACAATACTGGGGTTTCATCTTGGCACAATCTCCCATCCTCAAGGAGCTTCTCCTGGGTCTAACTTAGAGATACACACGATCCCCTTCTTTGAACTCTCTAGGAGTCCTTTTTAAGTATGCATAGATCTTTTGTCTATCATGGGCTATCTTCATATTTTGCCTAATCTGAATCACTTGTTGTTCCATTTCCTTTAGCATATCTGGCCCGATTGTAACTTTGTCCATTGGGTTGTTCCTGCTGATTGGAATGTTGCATTGTCTTCCATAGAGGGCTTCAAAAGGGCTAATTTTTAATGACTCTTGATAGCCATTGTTGTAAGAAAATTATACCAGTGGTAGGTAGTTCTCCCACTTCTTGGGTTGATGCATTACGTACATCCTCAGCATGTCTTCTAATACTTGGTTTACCCTCTTTGTCTTCCCATCAGTCTGAGGATGATAGGTTGTACTGAAGACCAGTTTTGTTTCAAAACCAACCAACATGGATTTCCAAAAGTTTGAAATAAACTTTGTATCTTTGTCGAATATAATTTTCTTAGGTGTGCCATGCAGTATGAATATCTATTTCATGAAGATGTTGGCAATATCTATTGCCTTGCAATTTGACTTGATGGGTATGAAGTGAGCATCCTTTCTCAGCTTTTCCACAACTACCATGATGGCATCGTTCTGTTTGGTTGATGTCGGTAATCCTGTGATTAAATCCATGGAGATGGTTTCCCATTTCCATTCGGGAATTGGTAGGGGATGCAACAACCTTGTTGGGTGTCAATGTTATGCCTTGACTTGCTAACATTCTAGACACTTAGCTAAGTAATCAACTATTTCCTTTTTCATTCTGGGCCAATAGAATAGATTTCTAGTGGTCGTGATCATTTTCTGATAACCAGGATGACCAGTATATGGTCTTTTATGTAGTTCATCCATTATGAACCTCTTCAAGTTGTCACAATTTGGAATGTATAATCTGCCCTTGTAAGTCAGTAGGTCACCATGAAGCATATGATAACCTTCATACTTCATACCTGTGGGATCTTGCTTTAGTTATGATGTCAAGGTCTTGAAAAATGCATCTGTCTCTTGTGCAATTTTGACCCTCTCTTTGATGTCTGATTCATCGGCGCTTATAGCTACCAAGTGAACTACTTTCATACTTATACTAAGGGAATCAACCACCCTATTCTCCTTTCCTTTGATATTTTTTATTTCAAAATCAAAATCACTAAGGAGAGCCATCCACCTAGCTTGTCTCACATTGCGTTTTGGTTGGTCAAACAAATACCTCAATCCATTGCGGTCTGTCATAAGTAAAAATATCCTACCTAAGAGGTAATGCCTCCACATCTTTAAAGCATGTACTATGGCAGCCAATTCCATATCGTGGGTCACATAATTGACTTCATTCTCATTCAATTTTATAGATTCGTAGAAAATGACATGTCCTTCTTGCATAAGGACTCCTCTGAGCCCTTCCTTGCATGCATATGTACACACAAGGAAGTCCTTGTTTGGGTCTGCAATCTTCATCACAGGCACATTGTTTAGAAGGCATTTCAACTCTTGAAATCTTTCTTCACATTCTGATGTCCAAATGAATTTAACCCCTTTTTATGAAGGGAGGTGATTGGGAAACCAATATTGGAGAATCCTTTTATGAATCTCCTATAGTATCCTGCCAGGCCCATAAAGGATCTAATATCAGATACATCACTTGGGGTAGGCCGATCCATGATGGATTTAATCTTGTCATGTTCAACTACCACTCCTTCCTCAGAAATAACATGGCCTAGGTAGTGGACTTGTTTCTGGAAAAATTCACACTTACTGAGATTAGCATAGAGATGATGTTCTCTTAGTACCTGGAGTACTAGCTTGAGATGTTCTTCATGCTCTTCTCTATTCTTGGAATATATTAGGATATCATAAATGAAAACCAATACAATACTATCCAATAAATTTATGAATACATTATTCATTAAACACATAAAAGTGGTTGGTGCATTGGTAATCCCAAATGGCACTACCACAAATTCATAGTGACCATATATTGTCCTAAAGGTTGGCTTGTGGATATCTTCATCTTTAATTAGGACCTGATGGTATCCAGACCTCAAGTCAATCTTGGAGAAGAAGGTAGCACCCCTTAATTGGTCAAACAAGTTATCAATCATTGGCAGGGGATACTTATTCTTGATGGTCATCTTATTGAGTTGTCTATAATCTATGCACAGTCTGATTGTGCCATCTTTCTTTTTCACAAACAAGGTTAGTGCTCCCCTTGGAGACACACTAGTTTGTATGTAGCCTTTGTCCCACATCTCCTTCAACTGGATTTTAAGCTCAACTAGCTCTGGTATACTCATTCTATAGGGTGTTATAGACATTGGTACTTGTTATAGCCCTAAAATTCCCTACTCATGCATACATGGCATTGGCCCTCTTACTTGCATAATTTTCCAAATCACTGTTGAGGAGCTCTACTTAAAAAACCAATTTTGAGAGCATGTACGCACCCTGCACCACTACAACCCGCATACATACACTTATTGCATGCTAGACAACCTGTGTACATATGCTTGTTGCACAATACACAGCCCGCGTATACCTCCAAAAGTTGAAAAAATTAAAAAGTTGTAAGGAATTCGATGGAATTCACGGGCTATTGGAGGTTACCCAACCAATTCACCTACTATAGCCTGTCCCCCAGCCAAATAAACATCCTTTTGTCATATAAAATGAGGTGATGGGGTCTCATTACACAACTATGCATAAGAACGGTGAAACTCTACCCAATTTCACTTCCCTTCCTTGCCCAAGCATTTTCTACCTTTTGTGAGTTATTTCCTCAACATTCCCTCTTCATCCCCTTTTCTTCCATTCAATCCATTCCCTTTCATTGAGGTGATTAGTAGATTGTGAGAAGAGGATTATTGAAGGTGCACTTGGAGCATTGTAAAGAGGATCCCGGACCAGGTTTGTGGAATGGTGGCTGACAAGGATTGTAAGTTTCATTCTTTGTTTAATGAATAAAAGAATCTCTTTTCCATGTCCCAAAAGATGATGTTTTGTGTATTTTATTTTATTTATACATAACATTTTATATCTAACCTTAATTTATGAATAGAAATAGCATGCTTGTAGCCATTTTTTCCTAGTCTTGGATGCGGGTCATCTTTGGGAGGACACTTGCAATCTTTGGAGCTACAAAGATTGAGGAGATCATCACCAGACGTTGGATAAAAGGTACAATTACCAATCTTCTCTTCTACTACTTTTTGTTCATTCATTTCGGTATATTTTGGGTAGTGTAGAAACTAGGTTGACTTTTAGACAGCCATTTTCTCTGTGTATATCCTAAACCCTGGTATAGTTATAGGGGGATTTTCCTGCTAGCAATATTTCTCTTGGTACAAGTTCTATTGAAAATTCAATATCCCTTCTTGGAGGTAGACCTGGTACCTCTTCTGGGAATACATATTTATATTCTCTCGATATGGGAGGTTCTCTAGGCTGGGTTTGTCATTCTCAGCAGAGTATAGTACTTGGATTGCATACAAGGGACATACATTTCTGCAATACTTCTACACTTGGAGGGTTGATATTTGTCTCATTGAGACAGGATTTTGAATCCCTTGTAGGGTTACCCTCCTTCCTTCTTAATTTTCACACTCCAAAGTTTTACTGTAATAGTTCAACTTGGTTTTGTGGGAAGCCAACCATTCCATGCCAATCAATAGGTCATAAGATCCCAGAGGAAGTATGTTTATGTTTTCTTGGGTGGGAAACCCACTCATGACAAATTAGCATGATGGTATGACCTATGTTACTTTTATTTTGGTTCCAGTGGCTAGTTGTACCAATCATGATTTAACCTATTTAACATGTTTCAATTTACATTTCTCAACAGTTTGAGGGGCATCATAACTCAAATTAGAACCAGGGTCAATTAAAATGGAAACATGATGGTTGGAAATCATACCTTCCATCTCCACCACTGAAGCTTGGTGGTCAAATTGTCTATTATACAAGGATACATAAATTTGTGGTAGGCTCCTAGCTACGTCATTGATTGTGGTAGCCTCTTGGACATTGTAGACCCTCCCATGGTTCTATTGACTATGCAGACAATCCCTCAACAGATTTTCCTCTCCACAACCCCGAAATTTCAAGGTTTCTCTCTTCGTGTTATCAGCCTTACTTGGAGCTGATATGAAAGGTTTATTTCCACTCTGGAACGAAATATTTTTTTCATACACACTTCTAGCAAGAAGGCTCATCCTAGATTTCTTACCAGGGTTCTAAAATTTCGAGGGTTTAAACCCATTCTTATTAAATCCCGATTTTTTTTTCTTCTTCCAGTCTTCATGGGGTTTTGTCTTACTCTTTAATCACTCATAGCAATACCTTGCTTTTCGAATAGCATCTTATAAGTTCTTTGGCTCATCAAACTCAATTATGTCTCGGTAGGACTGAGTTAATCCACTAATAAATCGTTGCATCTTTACCTTTTCATCCTTTATGTAGGGAACATACCTCACCAGCTCGAGAAATTTGTTGATATACTCATAGAACTCCTTAGTCTTCCCATCAAAGTACTTTTCTGACAGGTACTTCTTCTTGAAGTATTTCTCAAATTTTTTCCATGAAAAGTCCTTCTCATGGACTCCTTTCACATTCCTAAGGTCCTCCCACCAAATGGAAGCTTTCCCATTCAGGTTGAAAATGGCTATCCGAGCCTTTAAGTTTTCAGAGTAGTCATGGACTCTGAAGTACTTCTTCAAACCAAGTAGCCAAACTTCTGCTTCTTCCCCCTTCTTAATCTCTCCATCAAATGTGGGTGGTTTGGATTTCTTGAATTCTTCATGGTCACAACTCTTGGAATGTTTCCTCTTATTTCCTCTTGTCTAAGAATGGGAACTAGTTTTTCACTAGAAGATTCCTTGAAGTTGTCAATTTCCTCACCAGAGGAATCTTCCATTAAATGTATCTTGGCTCCATGTTGGGCCTTCTTTGAGGTGATCCTCCTAGTGTGGCCACTCTCAGGACCATGCTTATGTATCTCAGGTGGACTTGGAGTTTTCTTAGTATGATGCATGTCCACATGACTGGAAGTTGGACCATGTTGCAGTTGCCTTTGTATATCTGGTAGACTTTCCTATAGGACTGTATTAATTTATGTCTTATTTTCCTCCTCCTTGATCATCCTTTCATTGTCATCCTTATAATTTTGTAATTTTTCCATGAGGCTTCTTATAGTTTCGGCCAAATTTGGAGGGGTTTCCACCACCCTCCTTTCATCATATTCCTCCTCTCTATTGTGGGAGATCTCTCCCAACTCATTATGAGTCACCATCCTTTATGTGGTAGTTCTTTTGTTGTTCACTGACTTCTTGAGTGCAGATAAAATTTTATGTTAGTTACTAATCTACCAATTCATGAACAACACATATCATTGAAAGGTGGAATCAGTTCTTTATTTGGACACATTAGCAATCTATAGTGAAGACTTCCAAAACATTTATGAACAGTAGAAGGTGTCATTCCTCTCTTCAGTAGAGGTTCAGAAAAGTTTCTTATACAAGGGGGGTAAGGTAGGGAGTTACCCCATAAGTTCTCTAATAATATTTTTATGCGACTCATGCATGAGCCCAAGAAGGCCAAGTGTTGTTTCCATGCTCTGATACCAATTTGTAACACACCCAACCCATAAAAATCATTTCTATGGGTGGGGCATCAAATTTTTCTCTTCCCTGGTTCATTTTTGGTCCCTTACTTAAGAAAAAAACTCTAATCAGCCTCCCCAAAACTTACATCTCTTACTATGCACTTGAACCAACTAGCAGGATCTTCCTCGTGACCTCGGGATGAGAACCAGGAGCTAAGAGCCTGCATTAGAAAAGGTTTAGTCACTTTGGAGGTTCCTAGACTTCGAGAGTTCCAAAGTGTTGTCAAATTATTAGATTATTGAACAACGGAGGGAATCAACGGTCCACACCCTCCGCCAAGATCTACGGTTAAAAATGGCTTCGGCGTTCAGTGTCGAACATTCCTATATACTAATCCCCGAAGTCCCGAAATCTCGCCACATGCCCCTATCCATTTGGCGTTCGGTGATTCTCGTCGAACATTCATTTTTACCACACTATGCCCAAACTCATGAACTCTCTATATTTTTCCATGTGGCCTTGGCCCTTCAACGATCAGCGTTCAACATTTTGTGTTGGTCGTTCCTAAATTATAACATGCCCCAAAATCCCTGAACTCCCGAAGCTACCCAAACTCTCGGAGTCTTGTATATGTCACCAGCCATGTTGGTGAGGTAGGCATGAACCAAGAACCGACACACAATGAGGTTCAAGGGGTGACACGTGTCATTCTCTAATAGGAACAATGGGTATGTGAATTTTCCAAAACAGGGTGACACGTGGCAGGTGTAATGTGGGTCCACATCATCTCGGATGATGTCATCGAGCCACATCATCTTAGATCGATAACTGCCCAGCCCTTTGATCTAATAGTCATTAGGATTCCACGTATATCCTTAGATCTACGGCTCTCATTACTTCACGACTCTGGGATTCAAGGCTTACCAACTCCTCTCGATGTAAATCCCCCGAAGGGCTAAGTCCCCAAACTCTCAGATCTGGTGCAACGTGTCCTCTTCGACCAACGGTCCAGATCCACTTCATCACTCGCATCTTCGGAAAGTTCATACTTCATAAACTATTGGTCGATTTCCTCCAGAGTACGAAATCTCCAGACTACAGGATCGCTTGACACATACCCCCTCATCCAACAATCCTAGTTCAATGGTCAACACTTGATGGGGAATGCGTGGGGACCACGTGTCACTCCACGATGCATTCCCAGTTAATCAAGTAGTCAAGGGTGGGTCCCTTAGATCAACAAATCGGAGGGATCCTGAAGGATACAAGGATCGACGGTCCATGTTACTTCAATAGTTCAGACTTCAGGAGTTCAGTGTGTGTGTCTCCCAGTTTTCCCTCCGGACCACGCCAAATCTGTTGCCACGTGTACTTAGCCTCTACGGCTAGGATTTACTTTGGCTTGTAGAGATCTAGGGAAACTCACTTGTCCCTATACTGTCGAATACCTGGACTCCAGGATGATCGTTGATCTGTGGACACGTGTCCCTTCCTTTTAAACGGTCCATATTTACTCCACGACTCCGACGTTTGGGAGTTTCGACGCTAGACTACTCCTATTCTCCCAAAGAAGAACTTCGCCAAAGCACTTCACTCTTCCCTTGCTACATCTGATCTGTTAGCACATAAATTTGTCATGGGTCATATGTAGTTATTGTTAAGACCTAGGTCTACACCTCTGTCGAGTCTCTCTCTTTTTTTCACACCTTCCTATAAGTTTTTCCTATTCTGGTTGATAAATTCAGGCTGGTCAAGTATGTTGTATGCATAGGGAAAAACTATGAGTAAAATACAACATTCAGAGCAATCCATTTTGGGCTTGAAATACAAGAAAACAGGCAGATTCAATTTTCAACGGCGGAGATCCCATGTGCAGTTCAAATTAATGGCTCTCTTGCATTCGAAGTTTCAAAATCACGCAAGGATTAACGAATAGATAGAAGCCTTGAAGTGTCGAAGTAACGAGAGGTTGCCACATCAACCGAGAGAAAGTTACTTAAGGAGATTTCCATCCAAACATCCTCAAGTATCGAAGTCCCAAAGTCTCGAAGTAATGAGAGACTACCACGTCAACCGGGAGAAAGTCACTTTGGGAGATATTCAAGTCCGCATTCAAAAGCTCCCGAAGCCCGAAGTCCCAAAGTAATGAGAGACTGCCATGTCAACCAAGAGAAAGTCACTTCGGGAGATATTTATTCCTGCGTTCAAAAATCCAGAAGCCCGAAGTCCTAAAGTAACGAGAGGCTGCCACATCAACCAGGATAAAGTTTCTTTGGGATATTTCCATTCAAACAACCTGAAGTCTCAAAGAGCCAAAGTCTCTAATTGATGTCAGGCTTCCATGTTGCTTCAGGCCCTACCAATCCATGTGTGTTTTTCAACTCAACACATGGCACTTATCCACCGAGGACGCATAGCATTCATTTCAGGCTACCACGTCATTCCAAGCCCGTACCACTACGGGATTTTTTCATGCTTCACAATCCAGAACTCCCGAAGCTCGAAGTGTCGAAGACACATGGCGCTCATCCATCAGTAGCTATGAAAACACAATGATGTTAGGCCACCACATCAGATTCGGGAGATCGTCCTTCAGGAGATATTCTTGCTCAGCATTCAAAGCTCCCAAGCGCCAAAATTGGCCCCATCTCTAAACATGGTTAAAAGGATTCTAGATTTGGAAAGCGGATAAATTTTAGCAGGGATGCTAAAAATAGCAAGGTTACCCATATCATAGATTGCAGCAGATCGACAACCACACTTCATTGTCGGGACAGAACATGCTCAAACGTTAAAATTCTAGAGTGGTCCTGCAATCGAAACCATGGTATAGTGAAAAAGGTACATGGAAATTGGTGGTGGATTGAGGGGGTCGAAGTGGTTTGGACCCAAACTTCCCTTGACAACTTTGCAATCATGTGTTGATGTAGGTTCTATCCGAGACCAGTGTGTGGCAACAAAGGCAGGGCATTCCCAGATCGTAGATTGCATCAAGATCGACAACCACACTTCATTGTGGGGACAGAAAGTGCTTGAATGTTAAAATTATAGAGAGGTATACCAATTGAAACCATGGTATAAAGGAAGAGGTACATGGCAATTGGTGGTGGATTTTGCGGGTCGGAGCAGTGTGGATCCAAACCACCCTTGGCAACTTCCGCAATCATGTGGTTATATAGGGTCCAATCTGAGAGCGGCGCGTGGCAAACAATTGGGTGCTAGGCCTCGTCCTGATCCCAAGAAGAAATAATTTAATGAAAGAAGGATCAGTAGTTGAATAATCGACTACCCCCTTAAATGGAAGCATAGAGGGTCTAGCCGAGGAGACAGAAAATTGTCAGCCCGAAGTACCACAGAGGGAAGTTTTTCCTGCAGGCCCATACTGACCAAAGTTTCCTTCTGACATAAGGAACAAGATAGACAAGAGAAGACACATGGAACTGGAGAAGCGGAACCCAAGCAGCAAGACATGTCACTCATTTTTGGTTTCCAACAGGCTCCTTGATTTTAGCAGTTTGTTAGTGTTGGAAGATTCGTTGTTGTCATTGATGTCAACCCTAGTCATGGGTTTTGGACCGCAAGATTGATGAAGGTATTTAGACATGAAGGAAAATGAACATGCAGATACAATACCCATGGATGGATAGTATACATCATGTTGTTTTCGATGGTATGTGGCATGTCACGTGGATCCTCATGGTTGAGGAGAAATGAATTTTTGAAGATGACAAAATGAATTGTACATGTAGGCCCTGCAGATAATTAAAGAAAAGAATTACAAAATAAGAAAGTGTCAGGTCGGCCCTAATGTTAAAAGGAAGTGACATGAATGGTATAAATAAACATAATTATACATTCATTTGATACAAGTCTAATTTCATAGGGAATAAGAAGTAAAAGAAGGCTGGATTTCAAGGGAGGATGAAGTCTTTTGGTGATGTGTTCTAAGGTATGTTATTTTCAGGTCATCTTACCATTTTTTCTATAAATTGTTTTATAGAATGATTCAGATGGTGAAATCGCTATGGCATTGAGAAGACATATCAAGGTACCTCTAGTAAAAATTTCATCTCTTGATTCCCTATAATTATGGAGATACACTCTGTGGAAAATAGGGTTTGTGACCAGTCATGAAGCTAGTCAATAAATAGGTGTTCCGGGTAAAATAGTCATAACTTCTTCATACAGAATCCAAATGAGGTGGGACCACTTCCACTGGAAAGAATACGGAATTTTATTTTTTTTTGTGTGTTTTTTAGAATCATATGTTAAATATTGAGCACGGGGCATGTTGTAGAAGTTGGGTCTTTTGAATAGACCAGAATTGAATAAAGCCTACCATTATTTCTATAACCTCTTTTTGGGGAGGATTCAAGGAGTGAAAATTGGAGGAGTTTCAGAGAATACATTGAATAATATTATCTACAGGATTAGAGTACTCCAAGAATTGAATAATTGCAAAAATTGAAGAAGTCTCAGGAAGCATTATCAGGTTCTATGTAATGATTGGTTGATGGTGATGATTTAATGTAAAGTTTTATTATCTTTTATATATTTTTGGGTGGAAGGAAGGGGCAAGGATGGAGAGTTCAAATATCTCTTTATATTGGAGGATTATATCTTCCTCTTGGAGGTTTATCCCTCCCTTTACATTTGGAAGCTGTAGCTACCTTTGGAAGTCATTACTTCCCTTAAACAATAACTATTGATTATTTCTCATATATTGTGCATGGTGTATTGTGGTGTATTGGTGTAACTTTTATACTATTGTTCATTTCTCATTGGATATAGTTGAATGGTTTAATTATAAGTTGAAAAATGTTTTAAAGTGTACTTGATACTGATTCCCCCCCTTCTCAGTATCAACAATTGGTATCAGAGCAGGTTTTGTTCATAACAGTTTAACCACTGGAAGGAAAATCCTGAGCAGAGATGGATGACCATGAACACATTTCAAATGAGATTCAAAAATATGATGGAAGAAATTATTCATACTGGAGTGATAGAGTGAAAACTTACCTAACGGCTTTGGGAGTGGACATCTTGTACTCAGTTGTAAATGGCTATGTAATCCCAAATAATGCTCTAATCGATCGAAATGAGAAGAAGCTTATGAGTTGTAATTCAAAATCCAGACATGTTATTCTAGCAGCATTGGCACCAACCATTGCTAGCAAAGTGATGGGATGCAGCACTGCTAAAGAGGTATGGTACAAACTCAATAATATCTATGAAGGTGATCCAAAATTTAAGCAGGTCAAGCTTCAACGACATAGAGAAGAATTTGAAAATTTGAAGATGAATGAAAAGGAAGATATTGCAACCTATCTTCTTAGAGTTGATGAAGTTGTTAATGCTATTAGAGGATTAGGTGAAGAGCTTGATGAATCGTTGGTTGTACAAAAAGTGTTGAGATCACTTCTCTTGAAGTATGATGCTAAGGTCTCCGCCATTGAAGAAACTAGGGACTTGACCAAAATGATAATGGATGAATTACATGGGACTATTATGGCATATGAAATCAGAACAGGTATAGAAAGTGACCAGACAAACAATGAAGTAGCTTTTAAAGCCATAAAGAAGACAAAAGACAAGGATAACAACCTTGATGAAGAAATAGCAAATTTTGTAAGAAGGTTCCAGAAAGGAAGTGGAAGATATGACGACAACGCGGCCCTCTCACCACCCGTAGGTCGGAAAGTCCATGCGCACACACAGAATATTCTTCTTCTCGGCCCAAAGAACACCAAGGTTCTTCTATTTCCCTATCGGGAAATCTGTACACCACAGATTCTCTTCTGCGCGATCCCCCTTTCTTCACTTATCGGAGGATCAGAACTCGTGGCTTCACAAGTTCACTGTCGATCACTAGGCTCTCGAATCTCCGAGACCCGATGCCTTAGTAAACGTTGACCTCTTCCCGTACCTATCGGTACTTCTCTTATCGCAGTTTCTCTACTCGTGATATCATGCATTTTGATTTTTTGACTCCCGATACCTGACGTGATGAAACTTCGATGCACGTGCGAGTTTTCACCTTAACTCCCGTCACTTCTATCAGGATTTCAGAATTCGCGGATCGTAAATCTGGATGCCAATGGATTCAAGACTTTCCTTTTCCTGATCCCCGATGTTGTGCCACCTTTCCTCCACTAACTCATGTTGTGGCCCCACACAACTCTTCCGTCGGGATATTGCGTTTCGCGACTCCAAGCGGCAAGATTTCTCTGTCCTTGAAAACCCCGATTCTCTGAACCCTGACTTCCTTGGATCTCCTGAGGCACTTCCTCAACAATGAACGGTTCTGGACTCGTCAGGATATCATGGGTCGCGATATCGCAATTCTTGTTGCACAAATTTGGAGCTTTGACTCGCGAATCCCCGATACACAATACCACGTGTATATTCAACGGTCCTTGTGACTCGAATCGACGGCTCAACCCCTCGTGAGCTTTAACCTTCGGACGTTATCATCGTAACCTCCTTTCACCTCCATAAGATCTAGTGGCCCTCGGAACTTTCGAGAAATATCCTCAGAGGATTTCGACCGTCCGTTCTTCCTTTGATGATTCTGCGAAATGATTGTGTTCCTCTCCACGAGACTCGTCGTCCTGCTCTCAAGCCTGTGACGCCCTTGTGACTTCAAGTCGCAACTTTTCTGCACTGTTCTTCAGCAACTCAGAGGCCTATCCTTCCTGAGCTTTTTCCATAGTTCCTCAGTCTCTTAGGAAATGATAACTCTTTGCATGCACTCCTTGCGGCAACCCTTCAACCTCGACTGAGTGTTGAAGTCTCTCGACTTTGTGCACACATGCAACAACAGTCTTTCAGTTCCTTACTCAGGTTTGCAACCCTGAGACTTTCACTTGGCCTGCGCACTCCTTGCATGGCACTATGCCTAACTGCACCCTCAAGGAAATGAGAACAAAAGCTATCTCTAATTGAACCCTTCTGTCAACGCACTCCTTGCGGACAATTCGACTGCACTCCTTGCAGGAATTCTCTGGCTCAATTAGAGAAACAATTGAAACTCATCCTTTCACCCTCTTAGACTTCAATTCATACATGAAATCACATACACGGCATATAAAGAAAATGTATGACTGGAAGCAAACATTCATGAGCACACATCAATACACAGAGAGTAACACAAACCATGAATTTGAACCAATCTTCTTCTATTAATTCAATATCAGTACATGGATATTCTTCATACAATTCTCTGCTTGCTCTCCTGCTTCTTCTCCTATGCTCAGGCTCAGGCTAATGTTACAATGATACAATGAGGGTGTCTATATCCGTTTTCCCTCTTGGACTCTAAAGCTATCAAATCTAGAATTAAATTCCTATCTACCAACATTAACTATATTAAATTACGTCTATCTACTAAAGGACGAGAGCTATCCACTCAAGGTCCATTACAATATACAAATGCACCTCTTCTTAAATGACTCATTTAAGATCGCGCAACAATTCCAAAGCATTATCAAAAAATTCATGCTGGCTTGTTCAGCTGTCCTCCGCTTCCGCGCTGGCTCGCTTGATGTGCTGGCGATGCTCCTGCATCATACTCCCTCGCTTGAAAACTTTCATGGGATCCTGTCCATGAGCTCCTACACGGTCTATCCATTCTTTTGTATCACTTCTTCGCTCTCCCAGCTGGCATCTTCCACTGGGTGGCCCTTCCATTTGACCAGATACTCAAAGTATTCTTTCCTCCTGGTCTTCTTACCCACTCTCTTGTCCGGTATGCACTCCATCTGTGGCCTCTCTGCAACTGGAAATTGTTTCATCCATTGGATCACTGGCTGTTCATTTCTAGTCTCTTCTTCTCCAGCCTTGTATGGCTATAAATCTGCAACATTGAATATCAGAGATATTCTGATCCCATCTGGTAGCTCAATCTCATAAGCATTTTCCCCAAATTTTTTCAAGACCTTACATGGCCCGATTTTATTCATTTTTAATTTACTGTATGTTCCCCTTGGAAACCTTTCTTTCCTTAAATGTGCCAGAACTAGATCACCAACTTTGAACTGAAGTTGTCTTCGATGCTGATCTGCTCTGTGCTTATATTCCTGCCTTGATTTCAGCAGTCACTCCTTCACCCTGCTGTGAAGTGCCTTCATCACCTCTGCGAATTCTTCTGCACTAGCACTGCTAGTCACAGTCTGTTCTGAATTCCTCAGTTCAGAAACTCCTCTCGGATGCATCCCATAAACAACCTGAAATGGACTTCGGACTGTACTCCTGTTCACTGAGTCGTTGTACGCAAACTCTGCCTGTGGCAATATGTGGTCCCAACTGTTGTGGTGCTCTGTCACTAAGCTTCTCAACAAGTCTCCCAGACTTCTGTTCACCACCTCTATTTGTCCATCCGTCTGAGGATGATAAGTAGAACTAAAAGCCAAGTTAGTTCCCAGTTTCTTCCATAAGGTCCTCCAAAAATGCCCTATGAATTTGGTGTCTCTGTCCGAAACTATACTTTTCGGCAACCCATGAAGTTGAATGACCTCCTTGAAAAACAGATTTGCGATGTGAGTCGCATTGCTGGTCTTCTGGAATGGAATAAAATGTGCCATCTTAGAAAACCTATCCACTACCAAAAAGATTGAATCAACACCTCTTTGTGTCTTTGGCAAACCCAATACAAAATCCATGCTAATCGCCTCCCATGGCCAACCTGCATTCTGCTTCCTTCCCTTCGAATGTTGGAAAACTCTACATCTGTCAACAAATCTTATGACATCTACTCACATTCCCGACCAAAAGTATGATTCACTCAGCTTCGCAAATGTTTTTTCATGGCCAAAATGTCCTGCCAAGCCTCCACTATGCTTCTCTTTTAATAGGTTCTCCCTCATGGAGAAATTTGGAATACACAGTTGATTGCCTCTGAACAACAATCCCTCCTGGATCATATAGTCTATCCAAGGACTTCTGTCTCTGAGAACTGGATTCTCAGCTGCTTCATACGCTTCTCCAAAATCTGCATCACCTGCGTACATGTCCCTGAGATTATCAAAACCCAATGTTTTGACTCGGAATTCCTGCAGCAACAAACACTTCCTACTCAAAGCATCAGCCACTTTGTTAGTAGTACCCGAAATATGCTTAATCACAAATGTGAAATTCTGCATATACTCTACCCATTTTGCATGTTTCTGATTCAACTTCTCCTGTTGAGTCACAAACTGTAATGCATGATTGTCACTGTACAATACAAATTCTTTCGGGATCAAGTAATGCCTCCACTTCTTCAATGCATGTATGATATCATAAAATTCCTTATCATACGTGGAGTATTTCAATTTTGCCTCATTCAGTTTCTCACCGAAATATGCAATCGAACTGTCCTCCTGACTCAAGACCGCTCCTATGGCAAAACCACTTTCATCACATTTCACCTTAAATGTCTTCAGAAAATCCGGCAACACCAAAACTGGTTGTTCCGTGATCTTTCACTTCAACAGATTGAAGCTCTTCTCAGCCTATGCTATCCAATGAAAAGACTTGTCTCTTCTTCACTATATCCATCATTGCTACACTAATCCCACTGAAATTCCTGATGAACTTTCGGTAGAAACTAGCCAAACCATGGAAACTCCTCACCTCGAATACATTTCTCGGTGATGGCCAATTCTTATCACTTCCACTTTATCTGGATCCATCCTCAACTCATTCACTGAAATAACAAACCCCAAGTAAATGAGCTCTGTCTTCATGAATGAGGACTTATTCATATTAATCAACAACTTCTCCTATTGTAGCTTCCTCATCACAATGTCCAAATGCTTCAGATGTTGAGCCTCTGATTTACTGTAAATCAGTATATCATCCAAATACACAATGAAGAACTTCCCGATGAATTCCCTCAAGACTTCATTCATCAAACTCATGAAGGTACTCGGTGCATTTGTTAAGCCAAACGGCATAACTAGCCATTCATACAAACCTTCGTTGGTTTTGAAGGCTATCTTCCACTCATCACCTTCCCTCACGTGAATCTAGTGGTATCCGCTCTTCAAATCAATCTTTGAAAAGTATTTTTCCCCACTCAGTAAATCCATCATATCATCCATTCTCGACAATGGGAACATGTACCTGATGGTTATCTTATTAATCGCTCTTGAGTTGATACACATTCTCCAACCTCCATCTTTCTTCAGACTGAGTACTGTCGGAACAACACACGAGCTCAAACTTTCCCTGACCAATCCTTTGTCCAATAACTCCTGGAATTTCCTTTTAACCTCCTCATTTTCTTGCGGTGTCAATCTATACGCGGCTTTTTTTGGCAAACTAGCTCCTGGTATGAGATCAATGTGATGACTCACACTCCTCATCAATGGAAACGAACGATGTAATTCGTCTACCACGATGTCAACGAACTCTTCCAGTAGTTCCTGAATCTCCTTTGGTAGATCGTCCACTCTTGTGCTAGTCAGAACAATCCTCAGCTTTCTGACCACAAAGAACTGTGGATCTTCTTTCTTCTTCACCTCCATAAGAAGTTCCTTCCCACTCATGAGAAGTACTGTGTTGCTTACTTCCGGATTCACCTCCTTATCTTTTATCGGAAGCAACATGTGGGTTCTCCCATTCTTCTCCAGGGTATATGTGTTCATTCTCCCATCATGAATTACATTTCTGTCATATTGCCATGGTCTACCCAGCAATAGATGGCATACATCCATGGGAATAACATCACATAAAATCTTGTCATTATACCCTCCTATCTTGAATTCAACCAAGCATTGTTTAGTAATAGTTACATGGTGTCCTTTCTGTAGCCACGAAACTCTATATGGGCTCGGATGATCAGTCGTCTCCAGCTCCAGCTTCTCTACCATCTCCATAGATACGAGATTATCCATGCTACCACTGTCTACTATGACCTTGCATACCCTATCCTTGGTCTTGCAAGTTGTTCTGAAAAGTTTGGTCCTTTGGACTGAACTTTCCACCTCCTTCTCGGGTGTCAAAAGGACTTTTCGCATCATAAGTGATCTTCCGCCTTCTGCATCTTCTGCCTCTACATCCCGCCTCTGCGCCTCGGTGATGTGAGATTCTCCAATGTCCTTCTTTTTCTCTGGACACTCGTAAGACTTGTTCCCATTCTTTCCACATGTGAAGCATGTGATTACTCCACCTCTTCCTCTTCCTCTACCTCTGGTACGAGGAAAAGTATTGTTGTCAGCATATCCTCCGCTCTGCTCTGTATGCTACCCTCTCTGTTCAACGTATGGCCCTCGATGTGAGGTTCCACCCCTCTCAACTTTACCCTAAGGTTTCTTCCATTCCTCCTTGGGCTTCTGGTATTTGTCCTGGGCAACTGCCTTGCCTCTAGGCTGACTTCTACCTCGCCCTCGCTGACCTTGCTTACGGCTCAGCTTCTCTTCAGCTTTCAGAGCCATCTGATAAGAATCCTCTACCGTTTGGATGGTTACCATACTCAATTCATCCTGAATGTCGTATCTCAGACCATTCATATATCTAGCAACCTTCTCATCATCACTCTCCCGATGACCTACTCTGATGTTCAGCCGATAGAATTCCTTAGTGTATTCTTTGACTGTCATCAACTTCTGTCTCAGGTTCTGTATCCTCCTAAATAGAGTAATTTGATAGTATCTGGGGATGAACTTTGCTTTCATCTTTGAAATCATCCTGTCCCAGCTCTTGATCTTGTGCTTTCCCTTGCAGCATCTATCAGCTTGTAGCCCATCCCACCACAATGTTGCATGTCCCTTCAAGCGCGTGACAGCATGCTTGACTTTCTTGTCTTCTTTGACATCTTCATAGTCAAAGTATGTATCCAAAGCTCTAATCCAATCTAGTAGCTCCTCTGCATCCAAGTTTCCCTCGTAAACTAGAATATCCATCTTCTCCTTTGCACCCATCCTAGAAATAGCTTTAATTACGCATTCATTCGCTACAACTTCCTCTTGGATTTCAGCTTCTATCTCGCTCTCGGAATCACTAAGATCCCCTGCACTAGCTGTGAATCTTTGAGCGGTCTCCATGTCTTCGAGTCTTTCTTGGAGATCTCTCATCTATCTCTCCATTTATGGATTTGCTACCTGCCTACCTCTTCTTCGTACCTCCCTATCCTCTGGATCAGGTGATTGTCTTTCTCTCCTCGGCGGCATGGTGAATTTCCTTCTTCTCAGCTACAGAAAGCAAAGAGATATTCCAACTCTGATACCACAACTGACGGCAACGCGGCCCTCTCACCACCCGCAGGTCGAAAAGTCCACGCGCACACACAGGATCTTCTTCTTCTCGGCCCAAAGAACACCAAGGTTCTTCTATTTCCCTATCAGGAAATCTGCACCCCACATATTCTCTTCTGCGTGATTCCCCTTTCTTCACTTATCAAAGGATCGGAACTCGTGGCTACACAAGTTCACTGTCGATCACTGGGCTCTCAAATCCCAGAGAACCGATGCCTTAGTCAACGCTAAACTCTTTTCGTACCTATCGGGACTTCTCTTATCGCGGTTTCGCTACTCGCGATATCATGCATTTTGATTTTCCGACTCCCAATACCCGACGTGACGAAAATTCGACGCACGTGCGAGTTGTCACCTTAACTCCCGTCACTTCTATCAGGATTTCGAAATTCACGGGATCATGAATCCAGATGCCAATGGATTTGGGACTTTCCATTTCTCGATCCCCGATGCTGTGCCACTTGTCCTCCACTAACTCCTGTTGTGGCCCCACACAACTCTTCCGTCGGGATATCGCATTTCGCGACTCCGAGCGGCAAGCTTTCTCTATCCTTGAAAACCCCGATTCTCCGAACCCCGACTTCCTTGGATCTCCTGACGTGCGTCCTCAATAATGAACAGTCCTGGACTCATCGAGATATTACGAGTCACGATATCGCAATTCTTGTTGCACAAATTTGGAGCTTCGACTCACGAATCCCCGATACACGATACCATGTGTAGATTCGACGGTCCTTGTGACACGGATCGACGGCTCAGCCCCTCATGAGATTTAACCTTCGGACATTCTCGTTGTAGCTCCTTGCACCTCCGCAAGATCCAGCGTCCCTCGAAACTTTCAAGAAATCTCCTCAGAGGATTTCGACTGTTCGTTCTTCCTTTGATGATTCTGCGAAACGATTGCGTTCCTCTGCACGAGACTCGTCCTCCTGCTCTCAAACCTGTGATTCCCTTGTGACTTCAAGTCACAACTTGTCTGCGTTGTTCTTCAGCAACTCAGAGGCCTATCCTTCTTGAGCTTTTTCCATAGTTCCTCAGTCTCTTAGGAAAAGAGAACTCTTTGCACGCACTCCTTGCGTCAACCCTTCAACCTCAACTGAGTGTTGAAGTCTCTCGACTCTGTGCACACCTGCAACAATATTCTTTCAGTTCCTTACTCAGGTTCGCAACCATGAGACTTTCACTTGGCCTGTGCACTCCTTGCATGGCACTATGCCTAACTGCACCCTCAAGGAAATGAGAACAAAAACTATCTCTAATTGAACCCTTCTGTCAACGCACTCCTTGCGGACAATTCGACTGCACTCCTTGCAGGAATTCTCTGGCTCAATTAGAGAAACAATTGAAACTCATCCTTTCACCCTCTCAGACTTCAATTCATACATGAAATCACATACATGGCATATAAAGAAAATGTATGACTGGAAGCAAACATTCATGAGCACACATCAATACACAGAGAGTAACACAAACCATGAATTTGAACCAATCTTCTTATATTAATTCAATATCATTACATGGATATTCTTCATACAATTTTCTTCTTGCTCCCCTGCTTCTTCTCCTATGCTCAGGCTCAGGCTAATGTTACAATGATACAATGAGGGTGTCTATATCCGTTTTCCCTCTTGGACTCTAAAGCTATCTAATCTAGAATTAAATTCCTATCTACCAACATTAACTATATTAAATGTCGTCTATCTACTAAAGGACGAGAGCTATCTGCTCAAGGTCCATTACAATATACAAAGGCGCCTCTTCTTAAATGACTCATTTAAGATCGCGCAACAATTCCAAAGCATTATCAAAACATTCGTGCTGGCTTGTCTAGCAGGGATGATTTTAAGGATGGAAATTTATTTTTAAATGTAGAAACCTTGGCGAATCTTACTAATCTTTCATATGCCAACTATAAATGTTTGGCGATATTTTTCTAAATATTTTCAAATTTCTAAGGATTTTATATAGTTTTTATAAAATTTTGGCGATTTTTAAGGTAAAATAATTTTATCCTATAGAATTTGGGCGAATAATTTTAAAAATAGCGAATCTTGTTTTTGGAAAAACCATGGAAAATTAGCCCATGAGCGAAATTTAGCCCCTAAAATCATCCATGTTGTCTAGCTGTCCTCCACTTCCGCGCTGGCTCGCTTGATGTCCTGGCGATGCTCCTGCATCAAGATACAAAGGTAAGTCTCCTCTCAAATGCTTTAATTATGGTAGAATAGGACATATTGTTGAAAACTATTACTATAAAAAGAGAAGTCTCAACAATAAAAAGAGCTTCTACTCCAAGGATGATGACATCTCCTGAGATGAGAGTGATGAAGAAGATAATGATGGAGGAGAAGTCCTCTTCATAACCCAAGAAACCCAGGATGATGATCATA
>ML777385.1:748982-759297 GCA_009831015.1 Picea engelmannii | reverse complement strand
CCCATGATGCATCCGGCCTCTCAACCAAGTTCGAGTTCACCTTCTACCTCAACATATAACCTGGGCACTAATGAAATCATTTCACCTTCCTATGTTCCCTATGGATCGTTGCCACAAAAAAATTTGTACTTTCCATTTCCTGGTCCTCCACAGCCAGTTGGTCCTCCACGTGGACAACCACATGTTGGCGTTAACTTTGTTCAGCCCTCTCTCATTCAACAAATTCATACTTTTGAACAGTTGAATACAGAAAATCTGGCCCATTAGTCGAATAATGCCAAGAAGAAAGGAAAAAAATGAAACAATAATAACCCAAGACCAGGCTGAAATAACCCCCAACAAAACCAACCCGCTAGGGGCAACCAGAACCCCCAAGGGGACAATAAAAACAAACTCCAAGGGAATAACACCAACAACAATCTCAAGACAAACTTCCCTTGCACTCCTTGCAGTAAGTATGGACATTATACTCACCATTGTCCCCAAATTGTCGACTTCAAATGGATGAAAGAATCCATGAATGCGTCATGTCCTCTAGCATCGCCTGCCCCTCAGTAAGCCCCACAACAATACTTGCAACAACCACCCCCAGCCATGTTGAAAAACCATATTCCACACCAAGGTGTGATGAATACCCAACAGGAGGTACACCTTGTACCACCACAAATGGGGCAATATCAAAACCCAAGGCCCATCCACCCTAGAAATCCAGTTGATCGCAATATCCTCCTCACCAGTGAAGAAGATATTCTTTTGCAAATGCGCGATCGTCAATACAACGCACCCCCTGAATCTACTCCAACCACCTTGAAAGAAGCTCCAGCTACAGCCGGAAAACCCTTGATGATTCCGTGCCCTAATGCTAAACCTACCATTCGTATACCTCGCGTTCCATTATGACGAAATGTCAATAATCCTCAAGCTAGGGAAACACACAATTACAGCCTAATCGATGACTTATCACAATCTCATGCCACCATGTCAGTATTGGATGTTCTCCAAATGTGTCCAACTCAATGGAAATCCTTGTTTTCCGCCTTGGGGGCAGTCGACCCAGCTGATAGTAGACTCATCACATTTTATCTAGATAGTGGGGAACCATGCCTCCCCACTCTGGTAGCTTTCCAGATACTAGTAAATATTTGAAACATCACAGTTCATCGGTGTATGATCAATGAAGGTGCATACACATGCATCATGTCTAAAACCGTATGGCAGAAACTTGGCTCCCCTGAGCTAGTACCATCTACCATCACCTTGAGAGCTTATGATGGTTGACCATCCTCCCCTAAAGGGCTCTTCCAAAATGTCCCCATCGAACTTGGGGGAAAAACCATCCTCATCGACATTGAAGTTATTGACACCCCACTTGATTACAATATCTTGTTTGGATGTAGCTACATGTATGCTATGAAGGCACTATCCTCTTCTGTGTTTCAAACGATGATGTTCCCCCACAACAGGAAAATCGTTACCATCGACCAAATTACACATTATGAACCTAACCAGTCTGCCAACATTGATAGCATTCTGCCTCTTGTCTACACTAGCTCAGATGCTTATTCGCTCATTGACATGGGTCCCGAAATTTTCAAGGACCCATCCTTACTGGGGGCATACCATGGAGCACCACCTCTCATACACCCTTCAACACAAGTGTGTGTCATATCTTCTAATGGAATCGATACTAGAGACACCATTGCTCCCACTGAGGCCTCTCCACACCTTGACGTTCCACCAGTTGAATAACTATTACCCCAATAATTCCTTAAGAACCCTACTACACCACTTATCCATGATTCCCCCCCCGGTCCAAGGGACAATCCTGGTTTGGGAGACAATCCCTCAAGCCATTACTCAAATTCCATTCTTCTACCCCCCACCTAAAGTTCAAGCATTTCAGGTAGCCATGACACTTACCCTTCCCAACATGGTACTTTTCATACCTGTAGGGTATCTTCACCCACCCACGATGGTTCCTAAGCCATCTCTCCCTCCTCAGCCAGATGGAATCCCGATGCAGATTCCATTACAGGCTCCGACTGCACCACCCCCACCCCCAACTACTAGCACCACTACCACTGTTGGGGGTAGACGGAGGAAGAAAGAGCCCACAAATCCAATTCCTCCCTGAGTTCAACCTCTTTGTGCACTATGCGAAAGAGAGTAACACCCACTAATATATGTCCTACTCTTCCCGAGTTACACAATCTGACCCAACTCCCTCAAGAAACCACATTGCTCACCACTTCACCAAGCACATCTAGTACTACTACAACGTCTTCCACTACATGCAGTAAAGGACTGCGAACCAAATCCACTTATGCCATCTGTTCAGAATATGGCCACTACACTCATCATTGCCCATCTCTACCTCAGTTTCACCAGACACTAGCTACAGTACGCCAAACCTTTCAACAAGATCCCTCTCTGCCACCACTTTCTGGTGCTCATGTCATTGACATTCGTTATGTCTCTTCCTCAATCCACAAAAGGATAAGATTCCTTTGCGCTCTCTGTGACTCACTTGCTCACTTTACACACCGATTTCCTTTGATTGTTGCATACCGCGGTCGTCATTCAACCCCCATTCAACCACATTGGACCACCTCACCATTGGTACTGCACTCTCTAGATACTTTCAATATTACCTCCCCTAAACCTGAGTAACTTCCCATCCCTCCATGGTTCACAAATCGACTGCCTGAGGATATTCCCCTGAATCCTCCCAATTCTCTGGTAAATTTCCCATAGGAAATATTACCCCCTACCACAGTTTATCACCCACTATATCTGGACATTTGGTTTATGTCAAGCAAGCTATCGCACCCTGTATGCGATATCCCCTCTACGTCCTCGCCACTTGAGAACAATCACACTTTGATAGTCCCCCCTGTCACCTCCTCAAATCCCCTTTATTCTCTCATTTTCCACTGTGACAAAGATATCCTAGAGGAACTCACTACCCTCGATTTCCCATGGCATGCGTTCCATCATCGAGTGATTTTTCTCTCACAAAAGGCCTTTTACCCTCCTATCCAAGCCTGCATATGTGCAATCGAAACCAAGGATTTTATTCCTTCAGGGAATATATACTAGTTCAACAATCCTTTACCTACCCCAGATGCATTTGAAGAAGGCAACATGGCCAATATCTCCCCCACCGTCAAAATCGACATTTCCATCAAACCAGGAATCGTAGAAGACATCACCATTGGTGCCACATGCTCCCCTGAAGAACTCGTAGCTTACAAATCTCTCTTTCAGGAATACTGGGATATTGTTGCCTGGTCATATACGGAGATGCCCAGCCTCGATCCTTGAATAGTTGAACATCACATTGACACATGACCATATGTCACCCCGGTTCATCAAAAACAACGCCCCCTTCACCCCTCCAAAGTTGTGTCTATCAAATCCGAACTTCACAAGTGCATGCATTTCATGCGCATCTATATTTCCCTCCCCCATTCCCACATGCGCGACTGTGTCAAGCACAACCGCACACTATGGGTAGGAGAAGGAATTGTACTCATGCATCTGCACATGGATATTCTTCCTTCTCCCACGCACTGGTGATCCTCTACCTAAAACTACCCTTGTACGACCATCCGTATGCCCCCTTACTCAAATCTATCAAATTCACATTATGCAAGAGGATGGGACCACTGACCTGACTCTCACAACTCCCATATCGGTTGACTCGAGATCTCATCACCTCCAAATATCCTCCAAATACTCTCATCAAATCACTATAGCGATAGGTGCAAATGAGGTGGAATTGTGGGCCCACTAGCCATATATAGTCCCTTTTTCCAAACTTCTACACTCAGTTACTGAAACTCAGAGCCTTTGTTTCCCTATTCATCCTCAGCCACAGGATCTTGGTTTGGCCATCTACACAGTCACATTCCTTGGGTCATCATCTAAACTTGGCCCCGGGGGAGCATTTTTCTCATGTCACATTTAGGTACGCATGATCATGTTCAAAATTATCAGATAGTTGTTATATGTTCTTTATCATCAAATATTGTTCACATCGGGTATTTATTTTTTATGTGTGCAGGTACTTGGTCATCACAAATGACACAGCCCCTTCAGGTATATGTTCGAAACTGTCATGTAATTATTCCCTTTGAAAATCAATTGCATCTCCCAGTCACACCCTATGATGTTCACCTTTAGGGTCCAGACATCCAGCTCTACAGTACCATCACCTCTGATACATTTTGGTACTGTCACCTGGTAGCACTCTCCCCCACATGAGTTGTCCCATTCATAGTTCCTCTTGGCAACTTGACACTCATGTTGATTTCACCCCCTAGGGCTGGGAGTCCTTCTAGTCTTATGCATTTCTGAGAATAAGCCACATAGTGCTTCTCATCATATTTCTATTTTTCCCAATGGGATCCCAAGTTATCTCATCTCAGTTCTATTGGCTGCACCTCCACAGTATCATTATCCCTCCATCTCATCCACCATCAGTTTTCCCATCTGCAGATTGCCTGCCATTCATTTACCTCATACAGAAACCCACCCATGGGGCCCCCACCCTCCACCAGTTCTCTTCGCAACTTGCGCCCTCATAGGCCAAGCCATCTTGCACTAGGGCACCCATTTTTGTATCTGTACACTCATCCCAAATTATTTTTATTTATTTGGTAATTGTGAAAATCCTTTGTTTCCATCATTTACTTATATTTTTGTCATCACCCTTGATTACCTTCTTTCTTCCCGGCAACACAACCCATGTCACCATTGGTTGGGGCATCCACTCTCCTTTTTTTATTCTGACATCGTTCACAAACCTAGAGTATCCCACAATCCATGTACCCCTGATCTCTAATTTTGTCCACTTTGTCAAGCCTCTGGCATAGTTTAACCCCATATCTAGCCATTCCCCTAACACTAGATATAGTTTTACAGTTGCTTCCAATCATCCTTCAACATTCCCCAACCAAAGGTAGTCTTGAGTCTCACCACATCTTGACTTTGCCCATGTTACCTGTCAGTTCTCGATCTCATCTCAATAGATTTCACAAATCTCTTTACTTCTTGGAGTCGTGCCTCATTTTCTGTTGACATCAACACAGTTTCCAGAAGGGCAGCAATATCTTGACTCTCATTACCTTTACAATGAGGAGTCTCAAACGACACAGAGAGAATCATCATTTCTCTTTGATTCCATTAACCCCCATAACATTCAACTTCAAAAACATATCATGTTATGATGGGTCTTACTATGCGACTATTGCAGTTGTTTAATACCAGTTGAAGACCTCTGAATTTGTTAGGCCATCAATGCATATGACTCATCGACACTTATTATAGGAGTCCTTGCCTCACTTCAGAGTATGTTCACCATTCAGAATTGTCATCTACCGTTATCAACCACCCCAGAGGGCACTACAGTTATATACACCAGCATACATCTTCAGTTACCATCTTACATTTTGGTTACATGACACGAGCATGGGGCATGCCCGCCTCGTTTGCATACATATTTTATTTTTCTCCCTAGAGAAAGGTTTGGGTCCCACAGTTTCCCCTCTCCCTCCAATGGATCGCTCTTGTAGTTCCTCTCAGCACTCTTCATTACAATGGCACTCTTAGTAGAAGAAACATTGATGTATTTCGGTTATACATATGCTCCTAACCTCACACATCAGGGGGCATATGTTATCACTGAATTTTTTTCTGCAACATTGCACGTAAATGGTTACTTAAATACAACAATGCCAACAACAATCAGTTCACCTGCAGCACTAAAATACATTTCAAAAGGCAAAAAACTATACAATTGGGAAAAAATTGACATGCACAAATTTACCAAAGGAAGCACACACATAGTGTGTGGGCCAACAAATCCCTAATAGTGCACAATGCGCCGAATGAACGACTATGTATGAGAAATTCCACGCACTCCTATGAAAAACACATGTATGGTTCTTTTCGACCCTCCAACCACTTATGGACCAGCTCCCAACCTGATTTGACCTCCATATCTGAGAGAAATTCGAATGGGGGGCTGGTCAAGGACCAAGCGTGCCCTAAAAGGCCTCTTGTTCACACCAAGAACCAAATACATTTTTCCTTAAAGAGATGCTATAAATAAGAGCCATGGGTACACTAAGAAGCCAAGATCTTCATAGTATTGTCATGCTGCCTCAATTCTCCCTTGAGAATCCTCTTTTCTCCTTGGAGTATTCAAGCATCATTGCAATAGGCCATTCCACTCATGTCTTGAGGGAATAGGCACTGGTTTTCTTCACCATTTTCCATTTTTCTTCCATTGTAAGAAGAGTTCTCCATTAGGGAACTCAAGAGCCCTCCCAAGGAGGAAGAGGGGACTCATAAGTCCTCATTTTTCTCTATGGTGTTTTTCCAACTAATATAGTTATTCATTCATGGCATTATCTTGGTCATTGGTTGATTTTCTATGGTTCTAAGTTTCTCATGCATTCTAAATTTTATTTCTTAGTTGTTTTAGTTTGTTTCTTTGTTTATTACATGTGTTTGGCTTGTCTAACCCACTCATGAGATTTTGTCTTGTCTAGCAGGCCCAACTAGGCACGCAAGTGTTGTTGTTTTTCTCACACAAGTGAAAAAACCAACACAACAATCTTCACTGCTCTTCTCGGGAGAGTGTTTTTCTCTACTCTGCTATATCGCAGATCTGTCTCTGTCTGACGTGGACCCCCCGACCCTCCGGTCGAGATCCACACAGGATCATTCTAAATTCTCCTCGAGTCGAAGCGGCTCCCTTGGATCCCTATTGGAACCTCACGAATCCAATCCACGGGTCCTTTGTGCAACTTAACATCAAGCACGAGCCTTACATCTCCATGCGACCACAATCGAGCCTTAGCGCAAGCACCTTTCACAACTCACGATTTCATGAGTTGAGACCCTCGACTCCTCTTTCTCCAAACCTCTAATACATGAGATGCGATATGGGTATGGCTCCCTCCTCACTAGTGCCTACTACATATAATCGTATGTTAGGCTAAACATTAGCACTACTCGCAACTTCATGAGTTGGAGTGTTGAGCCCTCGTTCTCCTCCTTTGTGAATCCCCAAGATGCGATAAGTCAACAATGGGTTGACTCCTTCCCAGGCGAAGTGTGTCCAGCACCTGTCACCCACTTCCACCTTTCTCTAGGCACTTTTTTCTATGCCACCTGTCAACCACATGGCCCCCACCTAACGGATGTGCCACGTGTTCGTATGAGCCCTCGGCGCTCAGCACTTCGCGACTTCGCAGTCGAAAAGAAATTCTTTCAACCTCCAAACCCCTGATAAGTGATACCCCATGGAGGTTCTGATCCAACAATTCTCCCGTGGCTTGGATCCAATGGTATGGATCTCCTTCCCTGCTCCTCACAACTCGGGACTTCGTGAAACTGAGAACTTGGTCTGCCCTCCAAACTCACGAACCCAAAATTCATGAAATGATCCAATGACTCTCGCAACTTCGGCACTTCCCTCACGAAGGCCTCTCATCGTCCATATGGCTCCTTTCCTAGGTTTCTCCTAAGTGCATAAATCCATCACAACTTGATGCGATCCTAGGGCTCTCGACATTTTGACACTTCTCCACAAAGAAATTTCACTGTTCGTTCACTCTTCTCAAGGATCTCTGGCCAAAATGATGTGGCGTCCTTCCACCTGAACTTGACCTCTGCGAGACGATTTTGATCTCTACCTCCCTTTGAACACTTCAAAGGTGCTATCCCTCCCGAGCTCTCACTTGCAAATTCAAGCCTCCAAAATGAATCCTGCTCGCACTCCTTGCGGAAAACTTTCAAATAACCTCTGGTTATTTGAGTCTTCGACCCTGTGCACTCTTTGCAATAGTAGTCCTTCAACCTTCACCTTAGTTGATAATTTCTAAGGCTTCAACTAGCCTGCGCACACCTTTCACGGCTCTGTGCTCCACCTACACTTCTGTTGATATGAGAACAACGATATCTCTCCTGAGCTTTCTGAGGTAAAACTTAGACCCTCGTCAACGCACACCTTGTGGACGTTCACTACACTCCTTGCAGGAATTCTCAGGGAGAGAAACAATTGAAATTCATTCTTCTCCTCTCTCTGACTTCATGCATTCAACATGAAATCATACACACAACATAGCATTGAAACAAATGCATAACAGAGAAAATAAAACAACTATAAACATACCATTTAACTAATATAAATAGTAAGCATCATAACACCATGGAAATTGAGTCAAAGATTTATATATTAACTCAAGTGTTCCTATACATGGGTTCTTCTCTATAGCTCTCTGCTACAACTCAAAAGCTTATGAATTTTGAATGATCATAATGTTCCTATTCCAATGATACAAGGGTGAGGGTGTCTATATCTGTTTTCACTTCTACGCTTCTAAACTGTCTAATCAATTAAATCAAATCTACCCACTTTCATTAAACAGACTTAAATGCCTATTGCATTCGACAGATGAGAGAAATCACTCAAGATCTATTTACAACATCTAGATATAAATGTAAGTATGCTTCCCTTAGCTATTACATTAATGTCCATTCATTAATTTTCAAAACATTTCAAAATGTGCGTTGGTGCTTTTCCAGTTGTCTTCTGCCTTTATGCTTGCTTGGCTGGCTACGTACGATGCTCCTGCCTCATACTCCCTTGCTTGAAAATTTTCATGAACTCTTGTTCATGAGCTCTTGCACAGTTTGTCCATGCCTATGAATTGCTACTTCATCTTCCCAACTGGCATCTTCAACTGGATGTCCTTTCCATCTGACCAAGTATTCAAAATACTCTTTCTTCCTGGTCTTTTTTCTAATCTTCTTGTCAATTATGCCTTCCATTTGTGGCTTTTCAGCTACAGGAATTTGTTTTGTGCATTGAACCTCTTTCTGTTCCTCCTCTGCTCTTGCTTCTTTAGCTCTATAAGGGTACAAATCCACAACATTGAATATCGGTGAGATTTCGACCCCATCGGGTAATTCAATATCATATGTGTTTGCCCCAAATTTCTTTATGACCTTGCACGGTCCAATATTTTTCATCTTCATCTTATTATATGTTCCCCTTGGGAACCTCTCCTTCCTCAGATGCGCAAGAATCAGATCACCAACTTCAAATTGAAGTTCTCACCTGTGTTGATCTTCTCTCCGCTTGTATTCTTGACTTGAACTCTGCAATCGCTCCTTAACTCGGCTGTGAAGCTCCTTCATTCCTTCTGCAAAGTCCTCTTGGCTACATTCCAAAGTCTCTTGACATCTATCCTCATCCCTGGCCAAAAATATGAGCCATTCAACTTTGAGAGCATCTTATCATGACTGAAATGTCCAACCAATCCTCCATTGTGTTTTTCCTTCAGCAAATTCTCCCTCATGGAGCATTTCAGAATACATAGTTGATTCCCTCTAAATAATAATCCATCCTGGATCATGTATTTAGTCCATTGGCTTCTATTCCTGAGAGTTGAATTCTCTGATGCCTCATATGGATCCTTGAAGTCTGGATCATCCCTGAGTGAAATCATGAAGGTGGGTTACACTTTCGTGACAATCAGGTCTCCAAAATTCCGAAAAACATTTTTTTGGCCGAACTAATAATATTTTTCGGCTGAAAAAATAAATGTCAAATCGAACGGTGCAATAACCAACCCCTCAATTTGCATGTACAAATTTGGTTGGCCGGATATTTTCTTTCCAGCAGCCCATTTTCGACCGAACAATTGTTCGACCGAACTATATTTCGACCGAAAAATAGTTCGGCCGAACTATCTTTCGGCCGAACTATCTTTCGACCGAAAGCTTGTTTATATATTAACCACACATCGATTTTGGAATGTTTTACAAAAATTTGTTGTTGCATGCTGCTGTGTGTTGTTGTTTGTTGTGTGTATTCATTGTCGTGAGGAGGTCGTTGTAATGTCCCCACTTTGGGACATCTTCACAGGGCAGAGACTTATGATGACCAGAGTAGCCAGATGGATGTTATAGCGAGTACAGGGGTATTTGAGAGGCATTGTGGGGTCCAGTTGGCATTTACCATCATATTCCATCATTATGAGCCATTTCGCACAGGTTGGCTTTGGTTTCATTCCATTCTGACGATTTCCATGATTTTGACTATTTTGAGCTATAAGTCAATGGAATTCACTAAAGAGGTCATTTTGGGCACATTTCTTGGAGGAACCTCTCAGTGTAATAGCTCATTGGAATCGGGAGGAGAAACACTACAGGATGGGATGGCTAGAAGTGACTTTCAGTGGCCATGGAAGCCACAAGGAGAGATAAGGAGCTTTTCAAAGGTAAAAAGGTTAATTAA
>ML777385.1:705755-717101 GCA_009831015.1 Picea engelmannii | reverse complement strand
TTGTCTTCATTCTTGTGCACGAACAGTCTTAGGAAATCAAGACTCTTCCTGTCCATTTTTCTTGACTTTCGTTTCTTGACTTTTCTCTGCAAAGATATACTCTCTGATTTTGGAATCTGAGTGTGCTTGTTTGGTTAAGAACCAGTGATTGGTTGAAAGTTGAGCTTCTTTGTCTTTATCATTTGCTCATTGTTTGAAAACTCATTTTTCTCATGCAATTGACAAGACTAGTTTGGTTTGCTTGTTATTTTTGTTTCCATTGAAAGATTGGTTTGGGTTTTTTGCCTGTTCATTAGTTTTTTATTTTCTGCACTCTCACCATCATGGTGCAGGTCCTTTTTGAAAAGTGAACAAACATTTTTCTTTCAAAAACATTTTCATCTTCGAAAGTATTGAAAATCAATTGTTGAAATTATTGAAAAAGAAACAATAGTGAATTGTTATTTTTGCGTGATTTGTTGCAATTGCATTTTAAAGGAAATTGTGTCTTGTAGTTCAAGTTTGATCTGGAAAACTTCTCTTTCCCTCCCGTACATAGGATTCATTGAACGAAAATTGCTATATTTCATTCTTATCCATGCATCGTTGGGTCAGAGTCTCATACAACATCAGTTTCATCTCCGCTTCCTTTGAGTAACAAAATCCCTTAATAACATTGCGCAATCATAAAATTTACTTAGTAACTCTTTTCTAGGGCTCTATTACATCAACATTTAGCTAGACTAGAGCTTTGGAATAGGAAGAGAGATACACTTTCCAAAGCACAAAACACACAATAGCATCTTGTGTTAAGGAGTGTTAAATTCCATTTACAACATCTTGTCCTGGGAAGCCCTTCTCACACAAGGGTCAAGCACGAGGTCGCATTGATATTGACAGAGTTACTCACCCTGCTTTGTTGATATCGGTGTAGAGATTGCACGTATTATGGGGGTCACTCGGAGGTATACCCACAATGATGAGTGGAATCCTTTTGAGGTTATTTTGGACTAGATACCCTGCCCTTGCGTGTGGATTGGAATTTCAACTGTCCCCCCAGGCTTTATTATTGTCGGTGGTAACCATAGCGGCCTATCTTTCTAGGGTCTTACACAAGGTGACTGTGAAGGGGAAAGTCTTCACGGTACCTGGAATCGACGTTGGCCAAACTCACTCAGGCTCCTTGGAGGGTATACCCATGATTATGTGTGGGAGCTTGCACCCGGGTGTAAGTCCATTAAGCAGGTCGTCATCATAACTTTTCCACCCTAGCCCAGCCCCTTCTCGTCTCGTTGTTGCGATGTTGGATTTCATCACCAACTAGTGGCTTTGGAATTAGAAGGTCTTGTTTTCTTGGTATTGTTTCCTAAATTTTGTTTACTAGCGCGTGTTGTTTGTTTACCAAAGTTGACTATACGATTTTCTTCGTGAAGTTTGTCACTCGTTTACAATAGCTCCTCCATGTCATTCATGTAGAATGCATGGTTTATCTCCAGAGCACCTGGAAGGTTCTCAACCCTTGCCTACAAGTTCACCTAAGGGCTCTACTTAGCAGAGTGAAGTCCAAGACGTTACCACGCCCCAAGTGGAACGAACTGACTCTCTAGAATATTTTTGAATTACCAATACTCGAGAGAACTTTCGACTTCACCCCAATTCTGAGCGACCGTTTATGCGACTGAATTCTTCTGGAGACTTAGTTGTTACGTCTTCTGGATCACCGGTTGGACCCTTTCCAGGCATAGAAGGTCAAGATCCTTTTTGGTCTACGAGTGTTTTTCGACGGGACCTTTTTGGTCCAGGCTCACCTGTGATTTCCGAAATCACCCCACCTGTGATTTCCAAAATCTCTAGTCCAGAGACAGTACCGTTTACTATTTCCTGTCACTTTCTTGGTATAGACACTCCACGATCTGACCATATCTTGACCATCCCTATCAAAATGGCCCATCATACAGATACTACAAGTGTTCACACCAGGTTTACCATGGTTAGTCTTGCTCCCATCAGCACACCGCGAATGCCCAACGTCACTCCGACACTACCACCTGGATACCATGCATTGAATGCTTCAATTCCCACTCCTACGCAAACCCCATCTGGCTCTCCTAGTGGTCCTTCTGCTTCTAGGCACTCTCTTCTCGGTTTTATTCCGACACTCCCTCATTTTCCTTTTGGAGGACCTCCTTGTCTTCTACTGGCAGTCTTAGTCCTAGTGGCACTATTCCATCATTCACACCAAATTACCAGATTCTCGTCAGTGGACAATTTCACCAAGGTGGCATGACTCAACCCCCTCTCAGCGGGAAAATTCCTATTGGAACACAAATCCCAATTGGAACACAACCCCCAATTGGAACACTGCCCCCAATTGGAACACCACCTTCGATAGGAGGACCGACCCCACCTTATGGACAAAACATACCTCCGTCCTTGGCCCAACGTTGGAATCAGTTGATACAACATCCTCCTCAATCAACTGGGGGGTAGCAGTTTCCAGTTGTGTCTGTAATACCCCCTAGTATGGGCCAACCATATACAGGTTCATTAAATCCTATTTGGGGCTCGAATGCTCAAACTCACGTCCCTGTTCCAGGGTACAATCCCATGAGCTACTATCCTCTTCAACCACCACCGAATCTGCCTAGGTCTTCACATTATATGCAGACTACTTATGGTCCTACTGGTTGGCCGACGGGGCTTCCTCCCCAAAGCCACCAGTACCCGCAGGTGAATCGACAGTTACCCTTCTTGGCCACTTTGGATCTTCCAAATTTGTCAAGGATTTTAAATGATCCAATTCGTCACTCTCCCCAATGGCCTACTATACTTGCCAAGCTACCATCAGACATCCCTAAATTTGATGGAAAAGCGGGAGAGGACCCGAACAATCATGTCATGACTTTTCGCCCTTGGTGTTCATTCAACTCGTTGATGGATGACTCTATTCGGTTATGTCTTTTTCAATGAACCCTCACAGGTTCTGCTGCGAAGTGGTATATAGAATTACCACAAGGTTTGTTCGCTGACTTCAACACCCTAGCTATGGCTTTCCTCACACACTACCAATTACCGATTAGTTATGAAACGGGGACCAAGATTTTGAGTTCTTTTAAACAAAACAAAGCCACTCATATATCCGATCACATTCATGAGTGGCGACGGAGATGACGTCTCATTAAACTCGAACTCCCCGATCAGTTGCTGGAAGAGTGGTTCACCAAATCCTTTGTGAACGACATCGCTCATAACATCGCCATGGGTGGAGTAGTAATAGAAGAGCAGGCCATAAGTTGTGCTCAATACCTTGACCTCATTTACTCACAAATGGGTACCCTTTACAACTTACTACCTGACTTACCTCATCCTTCCACTTCCGCCGCTTCAACTACTCCAGCTGCTTCGCATGTAGCTGATGGTGTGATTGGCACTTTCCAAGCCCAACCACATTCTGCCTCAAGCACCAACCCCAAACCTTCTTCTTCTAATGTTCAAAATACTCTGTCTCCTGCCCCTCGCACCGGCAAGACTTCTGAAGTAAATGCAGTTCAATCTACCCCAGCCGGTAAAAACAAATCCAAAAAGGGAAGGGGTAAGAATAAGGAGGACAAAAATACTTCTCAAGCAGAGCGAACCAAAACTACCCTTGTTGATGATCAGGATGAGCGCAGACCTCGATACCCTTGTCTTATTTGTGGTGTTGATCACTACACGAAGGATTGTCCACAACGCACCAAAGTCACTAAGTTCCTTCAAGGAGCTCCAAAACCACCTGCTCCGACCATTTTGTCCCAACCCTTCTCGTCTCAACAACAGGCTCAGTTGGTCATTCATGACCAACCCTCATCTTCTACTACATCTTATGTATTGATGTGTACTGGCGATTCAAAGCAGAACGACATTGCACTCACCACTCGAGCCAAAGATTATTCTCCCTCTAAAGAGAAGGTTGATGATCTACCTCCTTCCTCGGTACAACCCTCTCCCGCGACTCCACCTACCAATGGTCCTCTTCATATCGAACAACCGAGCCTCAACACAGTTCTTCGACCCCCCCTAAAGGGCGTCGTTCGGAAATCGGCTTTCAATCCACATGCTCGTGCTGCCCAGAACTACAACATTGTTGAAGATCTAGCCCAAGCACCTTCGGTGATGTCAGCCCTCGAAGTCCTTCAAAGTTGTCCCACACAACGGAAAGCCCTGTTGAAATATATCAGTGGAATCGACCCAACGGATACAAATTTAATAATCTTTGACTTGGACAATCACATTCCAAGGTTACCCCCTCAACTCGTGTTCCAGATCCAAGTGATTGTCTCTGACAAAAACATTTGTCGAACCATTATCGACAAGGGTTCCTTGACATGTGTCATGTCTCTTACTTGTTGGAAAGCCATTGGCTTGCCCTCTTTGAACGAATCCCAAAACACTCTCAAAGCCTTTAATGGCTCCAGTTTTAAGCCCTACAGTGTCCTTCCTTCGTTGCCCATCACGCTAGAAGGCAAAACGGTCCAAGTTGAAGTGAAAGTCTTCGACGCTCCCCTTGATTACAATATTCTGCTTGGCCGCAGTTGGATTGATTCCATGCGCACAGTTGTGTCGACCCTTTTTCGTGTGGTACATTTCCCACATAAAGGGAAGGTCGTCACTGTCGACCAATTAGACTTATTTAACTCCGATACCCATAATGGCAATGTACTGTTCATTTCTAAAACCCCACTGAGTTATGAGAACATCAGTGTAGGCCTTATCAAACTCTCTTCGTTAATGGGTACTTTCCCCATTCCACCGCTCGATGTTCCATGCTCATCTGTTGCTTCAATTTACATGATCTCCACCTCGATTCACGAACTTCCTATGTCTCACGACCCCTGGATAGTACCTGACCCTGGAGATTATCTTTGTTATGGCGACGAAATTCCATTAAGTCCGGTTGAATCCGCCTATCAGGCCATTCAATCAGAAACCCCTTCTACCCCCTCTCTTGGTGAGTTATCTCCAAATCCTTTCCATGTCATTTTTTCCACTGACGAGATGATCATGTCTGTCATGGAGGACACCCCTTGGGATGATGGACATCATTGTTCCATCCTCTTTCTGGAGCAACATACCATTGAGAACTACCAATGGATATTGACCCCGTCGACCGTTGTTGTCATCTCAACCATTCCTGGGTCCACACACGATGTGTTTTCCGAAGGGAACTTAAGCAATATCTCTCCCACTATTCCCCTTGACATATCCATCAAACTTGGGATTGTCGAAAATGTCCATATTGGAGCTTCGTGTTCTTCTGACGAAGTCATCACCTACACATCCCTTTTCAAAGAGTTTCGTGACATCTTCGCCTGGAGCTACGAATAAATGTCGGGTATCGACCCTGACATTGTGATACATGAGATCAAGACATACCCCAATGCTAAACCCGTCCAGCAATGCCTTCGTCCAATTCACCCACGTAAAGCGGTTGCTATCAAGCTCGAAGTTGAGAAACTTCTCAAAGCTGGCTTTATTTACCTAGTGGCTCTCACTGACTGGGTTTCCAATCTTGTCCCGATCGATAAGAAACAAAGCACAATTTGTGTATGCGTTGATTATAGGGATATCAACAAAGATTGTCCCAAAGACAACTTTCCTACCCCCTTCGTCGATCAGATTGTCGACAATTGCGTCGGAAGTGAAATCTTCTCTCTCATGGATGGTTTCTCCGGGTATAATCAAATCAACATTGTTCCTGAGGATCAACATAAGACTACTTTTATTTGTCCTTGGGGTACTTTTGCCTATCGAAAACTCCCTTTCGGTCTCAAGAATGCTGGCACCACTTTTCAACGTGCTATGTCTTATGCTTTCCATGATATCAAGCACATCGTTCAACCATATCTGGACGATTTGCCCACTCACTCGATGCGTCGAGTCGATCATCCAACCCACCTCCGCGCCATTTTCTTCCGCTGTCGGTTCTACCATATACGTTTGAATCCTCATAAGTGCGTTTTCTGCGTGGAATCTGGCCGCCTTCTAGGTTTTATCATTTCGCGTCAAGGGATCTGGGTGGATCCTTTAAAGGTTGAGGCAATCCTTAATCTCCCTCCTCCTTCTACACTTCGCCAGTTGCAAAGTTTGCAAGGGAAAGCAAACTTTCTTCGTCATTTTATCCCAAATTACGCCGAGATAACTCGTGGATTTACGCAGTTACTAAAAAAGGGGTCTGAGTTTGTATGGGATACCATTGCCAACAATGCTTTCGAAGCTTTGAAATTGTCCCTAACGCGTGCTCCGCTTCTCTTTCCCCCCGATTACAGTCACGATTATTTCCTCTACCTTATTGCCTCGGATTACACCATTGGTATGGTTCTCGTCCAAGAGGATGATGCTAACGATGAACATGTTATCTACTACTTGAGTCGCAGTTTAACACCTACCGAAATGAAGTATTTACATGTCGAAAAACTGGCCTTGGCTGTCGTCCAAGCCGTCCAACGCTTCCGACACTATATCCTCTCACGTAAGACTACAGTGATTTCTAACTGCAACCCTATGCAACACATTCTCACACGTCAATTGCTAGGGGGAAAATACTCCAAATGGATTGTGATACTCCAGGATTTTGACTTGGAATTCGAACGCGCCAAGTCTAAGAAGTCCTTAGTGTTTGCTGAGTTGATATGTGACTTTCCCTATTCTGAAACGGAAAATGTAGCAGCTGATTCATTACCCGATGAATCCCTTTTCCTCATCAGCACTGATGATCTTTGGTATGGCGATATCATTATCTATCTCCAAACCTAGACTTTCCGGCCAACTTTGTCTAGTACTAACTGACATCGAATACGCTACCAAGCTTGTCAATATATTATCCTCGGGGATACTCTTTATCGTTGTGGGATTGACTATGTTTTTCAACACTGCCTCACATTCGAGTCCCAGGGATGATTTTAGGGGCTAAATTTCGTTCATGGGCTAATTTTCCATGGTTTTTCCAAAAACGAGATTCACTATTTTAAAAATGATTCACCCAAATTCTATAGGATAAAATTATTTTACCTTTAAAATCGCCAAAATTTTATAAAAAATATATAAAATACTTAGAAATTTGAATATTTTTACAAAAATATCGCCAAGCATTTATAGTTGACATATGAAGGATTGGTAAGATTCGCCAAGGTTTATACATTTTAAAAAAAAAATCCATCCTTAAAATCATCCATGCATTCGACGAAGCCGAGAGAGCTTTGAATGACTGCCATTTTGGAACCTGTGGTGGTCATATGTCTGGGTATGCTACTGCCTAGAAGATATTACGAGCCGGGTATTTTTGGCCTTCTTTATTTAACGAATGCATAATCACCGTTCAAAAATGCCATGCTTGCCAGACCTATAATAACAAGATACGGTCGCATCCCGCTCCTCTTCACCCTGTGGTCTCCGTTGGTCCCTTTGCGAAATGGGGCATCGATTTCATGACATGTCACCCCCACTCGGTCGGGGGGCATGGATACATCATTGTAGCCATAGATTACTTTACGAAATGGGCCGAGGCGATGCCGACATTTGACAACACTGGAAAGACTGCAGCATTATCCATTTTTAATCACATCATAGCTCGTTTTGGTGTTCCCCAAGCTATCGTCACTGATCACAGTAGCCACTTTAGAAACTTCATGATGTCCGAACTTACTGAAAAGTTGGGTCTTCGCCATGAAAACTCAACGCCCTATTATCCACAAGCCAATGGCCAAGTCGAAGCAATTAACAAATTTCTCGTAACTATGCTCCGACGAATGATAGGGATTCACAAAACAAGTTGGCACACAATGTTGTTTTCTGCATTGTGGGCTTACCGGACATCCGTCAAGTCCGCTTCTGGGTTTACACCTTTCCGATTAGTCTATGGTTTGGAAGCCATTCTCTCGATTGAATGCGAGATACCCTCTTTAAAACTAGTTGTTGAACTCCTACCAAACGCTTTTGCTAAGGAAGAACGTCTATTGTATCTTATGCGATTAGATGAAACTCGGCGCGATGCTACCCTAGTCATAGAAGCTCAGAAAAAATGTGTCAAGGCCCAATACAAAAAACATGTCAAGCCTTGTGTTTTCTCCGAAGGAGATCTCATTCTCCTCTATGAACAAGATTGAGATATGCTAGGAGTTGGAAAATTCGATGCCATGTGGTGAGGTCCTTATATCGTTCGAAGAGTTTTGGAAAAAGGGGCTTCTGAGTTAGTAGATTACGATGGTATCCCTTTGAATGAACCCAAGAATGGGTTGTACTTGAAGAAGTACTATGCATAAAATCACCTGTGCACGAGTACTTGTATTTTTATTGTATCATACTTCTTGTGTGTTACTATAGCTTTCTTTTGTCGTTATCTGGTCTCTGCCCTTATGTGACGTTGTGTTTGATTTCCAGATGTTGGAGTCTTTGCTACCCTACATTGGCTTCATTGATGGCACTAGCCATAGTACTCAGAACTTTGCTTCCGCTGCATGGGCAATTTACGCCCCTACAAACGAACTTGTCTCCTTACGAGGTGTGTGTCTCGGCCGTGCGACCAACAATATTGCAAAGTATAGCATCGTTATCGAATTGTTGATCAATGCTATCTCACTCGGAATCCGTCATTTGGTTGTGCGACTTGATTCGCAGCTTGTAGTACTACAGTTAAGTAATGTCTATACTATTTGAAGTCCTACTTTGTTACGGGTGTATTTGCGAATTCGCCTCTTGGAACGTTATTTTGATTATATTGAATATAAACATATTCCTATATGTCTAAATACATTAACTGATGCGTTGGCTAACTATGTATTAGACAGACATTTGGATCATTTATAAATCAATCACATCAATTTTCACAGAACACAAGATAAACCGGTAGAAGTTGTCTGTATATATAACGATCAAAAGAGTTTTTTACAAAAAAGTTTTGTTTGAGGACCAAAATGTCAAAATCTGAAGCTCATAGCTTCTACAAAGTGACGTCATGGATGACGTTCATGGTAACACATGACTACTCGGGCAACTCTACGAAGCAGTTGACCAATGGACTCTGACACTCCTACTGTATGACACTGATAACATCGTGGAACCTCTCCAAGAGGCATGTCTGGAATATCTGTTGTCAAACCCTCTAGGTTTTGTTCCACTGCTTGATAATCCTTGACGTCCCATTATGGCACTGGCGCTACCTCTCCTCGCCGTTGAATAGGAGAAGTACCAGGAGATCGGTAAGGTCCCACATCTGTGTCATCAAAAACGAATTTTGTATTTAGTCTTTGGACGAACATATAAAAAACATTTGCATATAATAAAATTCACAAAAACATTTTAAAAAAGAAAAAATGTGTACTTCTTACCAAGTTCCCCCCACTGAGCACCCTCAAGTAGGACCAAGTCCGGATCTCCTCGGAAATCCAACCCAGCATAAGCATAATCATCGACCATCATCATCTGTGGTCGCAACCAGTCGAAGAAGGTATCATCATACTTGATAATTGGTCCAGCTACGTGCTGGGCCATGAGCTGACACCATCTCAGCATTCTTGGATCTGTGGGAGCCGGCAAATTCCACTCAACTTGCAGTCTCAGTAACGGAACCCTCTCGAGAAAGAAGGACACCAACAAAGATCCGTACCCTAATTGCTTCAGGTCGCCTCACCTACATTTGGTCAACTGCTTTTTCATGCTACGAAGCACAACATCTGCCCAGTTAAAAACCCGAGGCCCTCATGCCCAGGATTTGGGCCCTCATGCCCAGGATACGAAAGTACTTCAAAAGACCACAGTTTCTCAAAGCGGCAATAGTGGGTGGATGATTTTCGGCAATGGAATTGTCTTCTTCATGCTCCCTTTTGCTCCATTCCAGAACCATTGTGATGGCCAACTACCTGCATAAGAAGCACAAAAAGGAGATTAGTAACTCTATTCATAAATTGGTTCTCTTTCATTGAGCAAAACTTCAAAAAAAAATTATGCTTTGCGGTTCTCGCAGGTGCCCTTTAGGCACAGTGCGAGGTTCTCATAGGCTACTGTGGGCTCACTTGCAAGAATGACCCATTCTCATAGGTCCCATGTAGCCCACCTGCGAGAATGGATGAGCACCATATAAACCCCAAAACAAACTCAAAATGGTGGATTTTACCAATGAAAATGAAAAATTAAACCATGAAAAAGTAGAGGATAAAGTGCCTACCTCACTGCTGCTGACGGTTCGTTGAATGGATGCTCGTAACTCCCACAATCTGACACCAAATTTCGAGGGTAAAAGAGGGGTTTTTGGGCTCAAATAGTGGTAAAGTGAAAATGATATGGTAAAAAGAGTTTTTATTTCTTTATATTAACTTTTACCGTGTTATTAAATTTTTATAATTATTTATTTATTAAAACCTAATCCCTAATGCCCTTTTGAGTGTAACTTTTGTAGGCGTAACGACTTTGATGGTCATGTACAAGGATGCAAACATATTCTTCTTCTTCATCGCATGTTTTGATTGTTTTTTATGGTTTTTGTATAAAACCTCGAGCTGGGTCTTTGTCTGTTCTCACGCTTGAAAATACATGAGAACGCGATCGAACATACTTTTATCACTTTTTCGGGCTCAACAAGGTTATATGAAAAAGGAACCCCCCTAGAGTTATACGAAAAAGAAAGCATCTGGTGGGCGATAATTTATCTCTTTTTCGGTCTCATCAGACTATTTTGTGAAAAAGGAACTGAGAGAGTTCTCTTTTAAGTGTTTTTCCAAACTCTATAATCATGAAAAACCTTTGAGTTTTCTATCTTTGGACTCGTTAAAAAAACATCGACAGACCCGTAATGGGACCGAACCACTCCTTCTTAGGGTTCGTTAAACATACTCTGAAGGACTTATTCGAAGGATAAGCTTATATCAACAAGCATATGTTATCCTCCTCAAGCTTGCGTAAAAATAAAGAGGTACTCGCCAGAAATGGTGGGGGGAAATTTGGGAAAGGGATATGTTCTCATCTTCATATTGATTGGCAGTAAGTGTCGCTCTTGAACATGACACCCCCTATTCATTATTTGAAGCCGGTTTGGGAAATCCATTTGTCTCTCATTCGATTTGCTACAAGGTCATACCCTATGTCATCTTTGAGTCAATGTTGTCAAATCATTGGTCGTGTCGTTCATATGTTCAAGAGAAGTTCATCTGAAACCTCTATTGAGTCGGCCATCTGTAGTTGTCCATTCTCTCCGTGTCGGCCTTCCCTGTGTCCAGTCCAACTTACATCATACTCTGTTTCACCTTCAAAATCTATTACTCATTTCGTGTCATTGATGGGGGATACATCAAGGCCCTCCTGTGACGAGTTTTGTTCCGTCGACTTCAGCTCATTATC
>ML777385.1:674751-685150 GCA_009831015.1 Picea engelmannii | reverse complement strand
TTTTATTATCTCTCATATATTCTTGGGTGGAAGGAAGGGGCAAGGATGGAGAGTTCAAATATCTATTGATATTGGAGGATTGTATCTTCCTCTTGGAGGTTTATCCCTCCCTTTACATTTGGAAGTTGTAGCTACCTTTGGAAATCATTACTTCCCTTGAACAATAACTATTGATTATTTCTCATATATTGTGCATGGTGTATTGTGTTGTATTGGTGTAACTCTTATACCATTGTTCATTTCTCATTGGATATAGTTGAATTGTTTAAGTATAAGTTGAAATAGGTTTTAAATTGTACTTGATACTGATTTACCCCCCTCTCAGTATCAACATACATGTGGGTTAATGTCACGACCTGTAACCGTAAATTAAACTCAATATAGTTTTGTTTGAGTTCGGGGTCCGATCATAGATCGGACGACCCATATTCATTGCGGAGATCAGAAGGAGGATTAAACCGTGAGCTAGTTGAGGTTCCACAATCCCTTGCAATCGTTGGATCTAGGGGAAGACGGATCTTCACCGTCAAATTGCAGACAAGGGGTTTAGCTAGGATCATAGTGCCTGGACATGGGAGCTGAAAGGATAATGCCTGAAAAGAATAAAACCAAGGTCACATCTCTCAGTCGCATGAAGAAAAAATGGAGTTCCTCCGGGCCAGTCAAGGAAGATAGAGTTTAGCACTCTACGATCAGACAGTGGTCACGGGGACTGGTTCTATGGGAATCGAGGTGCTCATAGTTAGCACGTTGCATGGAATGCATTGAGGGAATGCATGTTTACATAAGAGGCAAGACAACAAATTTCCCATTAAGGAATGAGGACCTTCCAGTACTCTACTTAAGTTATAGAGGTATTAAGGAAAAGAKAATTTATTGGGTGGCCACGAGTGTTGGCACCCTGGTTACTAATGAAGGCATAATGCTTGGGTGCATTCATGCAAAACTTTTAAGTTTCATGTGTATTGATTTGGGATCGTGATTGGCCTATAGCAGGAAGTATAGTCTTGTTGTAAGAATGAATGAAAATGAATAAGCCATATGATGAAAATGTTGGTTAAATTCCAACACACCATGGCCAAGAACCTGTCATAAAATGTGACAAACTTGAAATCAATGCAAGAGTGCATTGGGTATGAATGCGGCCATGAATATTGACACTTTGTTAAAATCCTTTGAAATGTTAAATTATGTTTTGAAAGGTTTGGTATGTTGAAATGAGGCATAGGCAAGGAATGAAATCCCCTTTTCATGTTTATATATATATGATGAACTATTAAGTATGCACGGTTTTGAATATAGATATATACATGGATGCATGAGAGACTAACAGTTTGTTTGGCTGTGTAAAGAATGAATTGTAGGGAGAAAAGGGTCTTGGATATGGCAGTGTTGTAAACCCATAAGGAAGACCAATTGCCTGCTGAGCCAAACTGCAAGGAATGGTATTTTCTTTTTTAGAAAGTGAATTTGATTGTTAGTATGCGCAATTCTAAAATTGTTTGTGAGCCACTGCTAGTATGCAATGAAAATATAATGTGCATGAGAACTAACAATTTGTTTAGCTGAGGACTGAATTGTAGGAAGAAAGAGTCTTGGGTATGTCAGTATTGAAAGCCCATAAGGAAGACCAATTGCATGCTGAGATAAACCGCCATGGAAAGGAAAGTCCCATAATTATGAATATGGTTCCTGTGCGGAACATATATGAAAACAAAATGTGGAATTTGGAAATTTGTGGGTGACAGATTTACAAGAAAAATTTGAATTTAAAATTTATGATGATGTCTCATGAATTTTGTATACCTATGATATAGGTGAGAAGAAAAGGTTTGTCTAGGGAGGACAGATGAAGGCTGTCAAGTTGAAAATCCTAAAAGAGGCCACTGTTGAGACATGAGAACCTTGTGGTAAGTCATGATCACCCGGAATATGTTGTGTTGAGGTAACACAAGTTGGAGGGATGACTCGACATAAAAAGTCTGAGGGATGCCTTGAATGTAAGGATCGATAAAGTCTCTGGAATTATTCTTGTGCAAGAAAACCTTGGCAAGGCAAGATGGATCACTTGAGGAACTGTATAGCAGAGAAGGGGATGCTTGAGCTTGGGCCTAAAGGGTGAGTGACCGCAAGGAAAAGGGGACTCTAATAGTTCTTGTAAACTATTGATTGGGATCATGAACATAATGGGTATGTCTGGGAAAAAACAGTGAGCCTAGATAACAAGAAAGTCATGTGGATGAAACCCCACGAATTGCATAGATAAGTATTGTGCTAGATTATGAAATTGTCCTCTTGAATTTTGAACAACAGTAAGATGTTTTCACATAAAATTGTGATTAATGTTCTTGTTGTCCAAGAATTATTGAAAACATGTGACGCGGATTAAGGGTTTGAAAAAGGACCTGACTGAGAAAGAAGGTCAAGACTTCTGAAGTGGCTGAATGAGAAAGGCATGACATGTGTTTCTGAGAAAGAACACTAAGGACGATGTTCCTTTAAGGGGGAGGGAATTGTAACACCCCTGCTTCCCCCAACTTGTAATTAATCATAAAATAGTATTACCATGCTAAGGCATGTGGATGATGTAAATGTATTATTGTTAAATTTCCATAAATGACTGTTGGGGGGTGAAGCCTTGAAGTACGATCCATGATATCTCTAGAGGAAAGAATCAGTTAATGAAGGAAAAGACCAGTGGTTTAATAATCAACCACCCCATGAATGGAGACATGGGTTGTCATCCTGAAGTACCACAGAAGCCTGCAGACCTGAGCTTCCTTCTTACAGAAGGAAGGTAAGATACATACACACGGAAATGGTAAGGAAGGATGGCAGCAAGAGGAGAGACACGAGACAAGAGATCAAGCTCAGAAGGAGATGCACGAACCAAAAGGAAGTGCAAAGAACAAGACCTGAAGGACCCAAACGCGAGCTTGATGTTGGGGATGCATTCGCTAAACATCGTAGGGATACTATGATAGAGAGAAGGTCTCTAAGAGATGGAGCAGTTGCCTAGTGATATCATGGCTTGGCATGGGGGTGGCCAGAGTGCTAAGAATGAATTCCTCTGAGCCTGTGGCTGGGAGGAAAGGCACACACCCATAGTCAGTTAACTGGCTGCGACCTGTAATAGATAAGAATTATTATACCCTGTGTAATTGAGCTGTAACTATGTAATAAAGTTTGATATCCTGTGAATGACTCAGTGATGTGCATGTTTGCTTACGGATTATATTTTATCTCTTTACTCTTGTTTAAATTGTGTATTTAAGTATGTATGGAATTGTCTGATTCGTATACATAAATGTCTGAGCCCTGTGGTGGCTCAAGTTAAAATAAGTGGGTTGTGAGTTCGTCGACCTTGGCCACAGTTTTCACGGGTGCATGTCAACACTCCCAGTTACCCTGAGTCTTCGGGAGGATGGAGTTTGTTAAGCTCAGGAGAGGTAGTGCAAATATGCATGGATTCTCTATGAGGTGGGCATAGGTCAAGAACCTTTTAAGTTCTAGACTTGAAGAAGGAGCACAGGCATTAACGCCTCAACTCCTTCAGTCTTCGCAAGTTTGAAGAATGTTGGTAACCATTGTGAAGGGGATGGATCCTCTGAAGTCAGAAACCCGAAGTCACGATGCGATCTGAACCATAGATTCAAGGATCTATCGGGACCCACCCTGACTGTCGGATTTGTGAGTTCGGAGTTCGCGCGATGGGAGAATCGTGCATTGGTGAGACTAAACCTCTGAAACCCGAAGTCACGATGCGATCTAGACCATAGATCCAAGGATCTATTGGGACCCACCTTGACTTTTGGATCCATGAGTTCGATGTTCGCGCGATGGGAGAATCACGCTTTGGTGCGACTAAACCTCTGAAACCCAAAGTCGCAATGTGATCTGGATCGTTGGATCGAGGAAGGTCATGGACCATTGATCTGACACACATGAATTCCAGGAAGGTCGTTTTCCAATCTCGCAAAACGTGAAATCCTAAAACGCAAAGTCTCGATTCGCTAAGAGGTGATCTGGACCATTGGATCGCGAAAGGTCGTGGATCATTGATCTGACATAAGTGAAGTTCAAAGTTTGGACTTCAAGGAGAACGAGGTGAGATAAATTTTGAGTTCGTGAAGTGCGAAGTCCCAAAACGCTTGAAAGTAGGCCCCAGGTCATAGTTGGAGGTTACATCAATGGAGAATAAGGGAAGGAGCTAGCACTCCCTAGGCTCTAGTTTGAAATTCGGGAAGTCGGGAGAGTCAGGTGACTCACAGAAGAATACCCGAAGATGAGAAGTCATGAAGGGCCTTTTGGTTAGGACTGTGGTCATAGCCTGATGTCATATGAAGGAAGGGGCTAGCCTGGGGAGCTAGCGCTTGCTACTCAAATCCTTCAAAGGGGCCAGGAAAGAGCCCGCGGGTTTGGAAGAACCTGCAATATGAAGAAAAGGGGAGACTAGAGAGAGTTAAGGAAAGAAAAATTATGATACCCCACCCCTTAAAAGGGCACTTAGGGGTCAGGTGTGTTACAATTGGCCTAGCTGAGTATAAGATCTTTTTCATTTTTTCTATCGTTTGTTTTGTTTAATTTCATGACTGAAAGCATGAAATTAAAACAAACGTTTGGCTTGGGTAATCATTTTACAGTTTGTGATTTCTTTGTTTCTTTTGTTAAAGGGATTACACCTAAAGGGCATCTACATGTTTATAAATCTTAAAGTTTGTAAGCTAATTGATTGATCCATTGCCATCGATTTATTCACTTTGGGAGATGTAATTAAGTCTCATCTATGGTTGATTATATGATTTTTACATTTGATATGTTTGATGGCACAGAACCTTGGGTTAAATTAAAAATATGAATATTTCTCTTACCAATCGTATCACAATCCTATCACTTTGGTATAAGACTGTTGTACTTAAAATTCCACGTCATCCTATTGTCCTGCATAATTCACACTCACATTCATTATTCGAGTAGGTAAGTGGTAATGGTTGGGGTTTAGTGTTCATTGTGTAGAGTGGTTTACAAGCCTGCGCGTCCTCTGGTTCTTACCCATCCAAAACTTGAATTTCCAAGTATGATAACCTCCCAAGTCCTTAGGTATCGAGCCTCTTCCGATTTCACAAACCTCTTCCTACTGCTTGTGTATTGGAAAGTGAAACCCACCTCTCGTTGCCTTTATTTTGTCTGTGTGATAACACCCATGGCTCTCGTAGTAATAATTGAACCTAAGGGCTCGAAATCCCTCCTCGCTCACAACGATGCCATAAGCGATATACAGGCACATGGTTGGGACATTTTCATCCAAAACTTTGAGGGTTATAGCCTAGCAGTTGCATGGAAATTCACTCAATCATTTGATGGATCTAAAGCTAAAATTGGGGATCTACAACTCGAAGTAACCGAGGATTATATAGCACGAGCTACAAGACTATCGCAGGAAGGAGAAAGATGGTTCAAAAACATCAAATTAGAAGGCATGCCTTGGAGTCTTCTCATGGTCTCTAAGAAATCAAAATGTTTCCCTAAAGGTACATCGATTACTCTCATTAAACCCTGATGGCATGACCCGCTTCTAATTCTTAAATAGTTCATAACTTGTGAGGGGAGATATGGCTTAGTTTTCTTGTATCGCATGCTCGTGTTGATGATTTTTCTAGGATTCAAGCTAAATATGTCTTTCTATTTGTTTATGAGCCTACATAAGATGTCTAAGATTTATCATAAATAGAAGTTTAACCCATTGTCAAGTCTTTTTCACCATGGTCTTATTCAGATTCTATTGTTGTCTCATCTAGCTAAGATTGAGAATGTTGGGTATGTGTTATATTCTTTGCACGAGTAGTAGTGTCTGAGCGCCTGCGCCGGGTGCGCAGGGGGGTAAGAGGGGGGGTGCAGTGCCCCCGAAAAATTTTTTTTGGGCCGACATATTTCCAGGACCACATGATATTAGGTGGTTTTCGGCACATGGTTTTTGCCGATGGTTTTCTATTTCCGGTTAAGGAATTAGGGTTTTGGACTAATACAGGTCATTGGGTTAGGGTTTTGGATGCCGCTGGCTCCTATATGTATATTGTATTGTAAAAAATGTAACACAATTGTATGAATATAATATATGTTGGTTTTCCCGGTTTGGGTTTCCAGGTGAAAAATCTCTGTGTAATGTTTGTATTTGCCATTGTATCTTTTTTGTTCTTTTCTGAATATCAGTTTGCAGTAGATACTGAACAAGGTTAGAATTTACAGAGAATACTTGGGAAGATATTATGTGTAGAAACAACTTCACCCTACTCGAGAATATAGTAGAATTGCCTCTTCATTTCAATACAAACCCAAGTACCTATAACCCTACTGCCAAAAATCAAGGTGTTGATCCACATGAAGACCATTTGACCACAAAACGAAACTATGTTGTTATTCAGAACCATTTGGGCAAAAATTCATGATATGATTTCGTGCCCAGAAAATCGTTAGAGGAGGTTATAGATGTGTTAAAGGAGAGGGTTTCTCCTACTCCTACTATCAAGCCGACTTAGGGTGTTTTGAAAAAATTGATAGTCAATAAAGATCGAAAGCATAGGGAACAAGGTAATTTGGATTTAAGTTTTGTAAACAAGAGATCAGGCAAGTTAATATCCAGAAATCTCAGAAATTGCCAGCAAGATCATCTGAGCTCGATCCCAGTGATAGAGGTCAATGATCACTTGTACGATGAAAAGATCAATAAATTTATTTCTCGAGAAGATGTATATAACTAGTGCCTCAAAAATGAAACTGGTAGTGAAGCTATATGATATGATTTCGTTTCTAAGATACCTCTGTTCCTAAAAAATCAAGAAGGCTTTGTTGGTATAAGCCATGATTTGAGGCAAGCTACAGAATAGACCAAAGCACCCATTGCAAAACAAACTCAACCTTTTCCTGCCATAGAACCTATGCACTGTGAAAATTGTCTTGACTGGGTTGAACAATATTACAGAGATATACCTTATCTCCAAGAGCAATTAAACCAGCTCGAAACTCCTTGTTTGAAAGGGAAAATGAAGAATTAAAGGCATGTGTTTGATCCGACACTGACCGAGAAAGTAAAAGGTTCAAACGAGTTGGTAATGTGATTATCAAGAATGCAATGAATTTCAACACTATCATTAACTCAGACTTATCAAATGCTTCATTGTCTAATCTCTAAAAATGGTAAAAAATTGTTTTGATTCTCTTTGATTTAATTCTGTTGGAAAAATCAAATAGATAATTTCATTTTGATTTTGTTGTTAATTTAAGACTAGCTATAGAATATCACGATTCTGTAGCCAGTCTATTTGTAATTATTAGTTTGTATTGTTATCTAAATTCAATTTCGTTTTATCATTTTCAAGAGAAAAAAATTATGATACTATTCACAAAGAGAAGAAATCATGGATTATGCACTGCATGGCTTAGTGACTTCTCATTTTGTTTAAACAATTTCATTTATATAATTAATTTTGATGAACAAACTCCTACAGGAGTGTTTCTTTGTTATCCTATTTTTGTAAAGCACTCTAATTTTCTGGGATTACCCTCTATCTTGCATGATAAGAGGTTATTGATCCAAGACATGCTTAAATAGTGGTTGTTGATCCAAGACATGCTTAAATTTTTTCCAAGACATGCTTAAATTTGATCCAAGACATGCTTAAATAGTGGTTATTGATCCAAGACATGCTTAAATTTTTTCCAGCACTCGTTCCACGACATCAACCAGCAGCCGCCCCTCGTCACTGAATAATATCCAGAATAAAATCACTAGTAAGAAAAGCGTAGACAAATTACGACATACCTTTGAATCCAACAAATGAAGAAGACGACGATGAACGAACAGGGATAGTTAGAGTTCTCACCGGCCACTATACGCCTCCAGCTCGAAACCGATAATATCTGCAACATCAGAAAGAGCCTTCCTCCATTTTCGAATAGTGGCCGAGTCATATCGCGGCTTCTCTTGACGAGTTCGAAAGTCAAATGTTTTCTTCTTTTCTAGATTACGCAGGGCTCGAGCATACACTCCAATTTCACCCCGTGTCCACGAGCAGCGCTTGAACATGCGCAGGACTCGATTATACACTCCGTTGTGTCCCTCCGTCCACCGAAGTTCTGAAGGCTTGACATTATAGAAGATTGGAATAATGGTTGACCCCGTCTTCAACATGAGCAGCAGCTCTTCCAGACACCAACGTGACTGGCAATAATTGGTAGAGAAAATAGCTATATGGACGGTGGCTGTTCTAATAGCACCTTTTATCTGAGCAGTTAAGTTATCTCCCTTCTGCAATACTTCCTGGTCCAGGAAAACTCGCAATCCGTGTGCGTTGAGGCGATGGTAAAGATGGCTGGCGAAGGTTTTCTTAACATCAGGGCCTCTGTGATTGATGAACACATCATACTGATAGCAGTTGTTGCCATCTGCCGTGGAGGTGGACGAAGAGGCCATAGGATGCAGAATAATAAAGAAGTGATGGGAAAGATTAGGATTGCGCACTTCACCTTAATAATAAAGACGTGGCTACCAGTCTTATCACCAGACCACTCTGTTTCTCTATCTCTAAATATTGGTTAAACAAAACTGCAATGCATGAGATTGATTTATTTGCAGATGCTTATGCCTTTATTATAATTGTGGAGAGGTATTATAGTTTTAAGTTAGGTTTGATTTTTTATTAGTTTTTGGTTGATAAAAAAAATGTATTTTTTTATTTAAAGTTTTAAAAAATAATGATTTATTTTAAATTTCAAATCTTATTTATCTGATATTTTATTGGTCAAAAACTTTGAAGTTTTATTGTTGCTTTCATTCCCTCAATATTATTGTAATAAATATTTATGTCATCTAATCATTTCATAACTACTCATTTTCTCTATATTTTCTTAAACAATACTTTCACATACAGTAGGTATATGCTACCTAATAACCTAATAGCTTTTTTCCAAAAAAATCCATATTCTAATTTTACTTGTTATATTATAATTTATTAAGCAGTTAGGTGTTTGAAAACATATTATATATTAATATTTGAAAAAAATGCGTTTTCTCACAAAAACCCATGTTCTGATGTGACTTGTTATAATTTATTAAGATATAAGGTGTTTGAAAACATATAATATGTCAATATAATAAAGAAATTTTCCAGTTGAAAAAAAAGCTTTTCCCACAAAAATCCATGTCTGATGTGACTTGTTAGCACGCCGCGTTTGCTCACAGCGATGGAGGCAAAGACTTACACAATTGATGTCAGGAATAAAAGGATTTTTAAATAATTTACGGTGGAAAATTAATTATAATTTATTTTAAAATATATAGAATATTATTATTAAATATAACAGGCACTTGCTTTAAAACTTCGTTTGACCAAGCTCTCACATATACATGCGTAATTTAATGCAAGTTGCAATTTTTATAAGACCAGTCAAGAAAGACTTGCTTTAAAACTTCGTTTGACCAAGCTCTCACATATACATGCGTAATTTAATGCAAGTTGCAATTTTTATAAGACCAATCAAGAAAGACTTTGCATCATTAAAACCCTAAAAAATCATAGATGTGAACTCGTTAATTTTAAATAATATTTGTAAATTTAAAATATTATTTAATATTTTAAAATAATATTTAATCTTAATTTTATTTTTAAAATAAAAAATATTCAAATTATAATTATATTTCTTATTTTAAAATAAGAATTAAAATTAAATTATTTAATATAATTATTTTTTTTAAATTAATTTAAAAATAATAAATTATAATTATAATGGAAAAACTCTTAAACTCTTAATCTAATTGAATAACACATTACAATTTTTAATGATCATGAAAACCTATACTTATACATAAATAATATAAGTCACATAAATTTAAATAATTATTTATGAAAATATTAAATATGTCACATAAATTTAAATAATCATTTATGAAAAAATTAAAATTATTTATAAAAATATTAAATATGTCACATAAATTTAAATAATCATTTATGAAAAAATTAAATATAACAAAGAACTTGTTATAAAATTTCATATTTACACTTAAATAATGTAAATCACAAAAATTTAAATAATCATAAATATCTATTAAAAAAAAATTTAATATAACAAATAACTTGGTACGGGATTTTGAAAACTCATTTGCAAATGCTAGTGTATATCCTTCATCAAAAGGGTGTGTTTGAGATTTAAAAAAGAAAGGGAAAAGATAAAAAATTAGAATTTTTTATAATTTATTTTGTATTTGTAAATATAGTTTAATGTTTATAAATTTTTTAAGAATTTATTATATAATAATGTTATATTCATTTTAAAGATATGAATTTAAAAATTTATTAATATAATTTATGAATTTAAAAAATATGTTTTTTTTTTTTTTTTTTAA
>ML777385.1:651997-673122 GCA_009831015.1 Picea engelmannii | reverse complement strand
ACACTTGTGATACCCTTATTGAATGAATGTTGAGCCTTTGGGGATAAGTGTAATGACCCCATAATGTAAACATATAATATGCCTTGTATATATTCCTAGTTTAGAAGCTTAATGGGTTAGTTTAATTAGTTGAAAAGGTTGTTTCAATGTGGAGTTCACCTTGAGGCCTCTTGATTCTAGTTTAATTGAGGTTCCACTGAGTCCCATTGGGTTTCCATTGACTATTGTAGCTTGTTATCAAAACATAGTTACCTACTTAATTAGAACCCTCAAGAGTTCGTTTTTTCTTAGAGGGCGCATTTAGTGGTTATTTTTATGCCTATTTTAAAAATTGGTACTATCAATGGTGCCTTTTTTGTGGGGGGCGAGTGTTAAATTTACAAACTTGTTCATTGTTGGTCCATAACGTTGCTAACAAGGAATTTAAACCAACCCATGGATTGAAAATTGGTGTAACTAGTAGCACCCATTATTTTTGGGGTTAAACTTACAACTTCTCTACACTTGTGGCCTTAACAACTAGTAGCATTTTGTTGGCAGCCAACAATTTTGTCAAATTTTATCATTTTAAAAAGTCCTCACCAAGGGACAAAATTTTTTTGTAGTTGCATCCTCCTTATATTTACAAACGTTATTGTCTTTTGGTTTTGAGGAGATTCATTGGTGTAACACCCATGTTTCCCCCAGCTTGTAATTAATCATAAAATAGGATTACCATGCTAAGGCATGTGGACGATGTAATTGTATTATTGTTAAATTGCCATAACTGATTGTTGGGGGGTGAAGCCTTGAAGTACGAGCCATGATATCTCTAGAGGAAAGAATCAGTTAATGAAGGAAAGGACTGGTGGTTGAATAATCAACCACCCCCATGAATGGAGACATAGGCTATCAGCCCGAAGTACCACAAAAGCCTACAGACCCGAGCTTCCTTCTGACAGAAGGAAGGTAAGATACATACACACAGACATGGTAAGGAAGGAGGGCAGCAAGAGGAGAGACACGAGACGAGAGCACAAACTCGGAAGGAGATGCACGAACCAAAAGGAAGTGCAGAGAATACGACCTGAAGGAACCGAACGTGAGCTTGATGTTGGGGAAGCATATGATAAACCTCGCAGGGATACTGTGACAGAGAGAAGGGCTCTGAGAGATGGCGCAGTTCTCTAGTGATATAATGGCTTGGAATGGGGGTGGCCAGAGTGCTAAGAATGAATGCCTCTGAGCCTATGGTTGGGAGGAAAGGCACACACCCAGAGTCAATTAACTAGCTGCAACCTGTAATAGATAAGTATTCTCATACCCTGTGTAATTGAGTTGTAACTATGTAATAAAGTTGGATATCCTGTGAATGACTCAGGGATGTGCATGTTTTCTTAATGATTATACTGTATCTCTTTACTCTTTTTTAAACTGTGTATTTAAGTAAGTATGGAATTGTCTGATTTGTATACATAAATGCCCGAGCCCTGTGGTGGATTAAGTTAAAATAAGTGGGTTGTGAGTTCGTTGACCATGGCCACGGTTTTCACAGGTGCATGTCGACACTCCCAGTTGCCCTAAGTCTCCAGGAGGACGGAGTCTGTTAAACTCAGGAGAGGTAGTGCAGATATGCACAGAGTCTCTATGAGGCGGGCAGAGGTCGAAAACCTCTTAAGTTCTAGACTTGAAGAAGGAGCTTAGGCGTTAACACCTTGACTCCTTCAGTCTTTGCAAGTTCAAAGAATGTTGGTAACCATCGTAAAGGGGACAGATCGTCTGAAGTCTGAAACCCAAAGTCACGATGTGATCTGGACCATAGATCCAAGGATCTATCAGGACCCACCTTGACCGTTGGATCTGTGAGTTCGGAGTTCGTGCGATGGGAGAATCGTGCATTGGTGTGACTAAACCTCTGAAACCCGAACTCACGATGTGATCTGGACCGTAGATCCAAGAATCTGTCGAGACCCACCTTGACCATCAGATCTGTGAGTTCGGAGTTCGCGCGATGGGAGAATTGTGCATTGGTGCGACTAAACCTTCGAAACCCGAAGTCGCGATGTGATCTGGGCCGTTGGATCGAGGAAGGTCATGGACCGTTGATATGACACACGTGAATTCCAAGAAGATTATTTGTCAATCTCGCAAAACACGAAATCCCGAAACGCGAAGTCTTGATTTACGAAGACGTGATCTGGACCGTTGGATTGCAGAAGGTCGTGGACCATTGATCTGACATAAGTGAAGTTCGGAGTTTGGACATTAGGGAGAAGGAGGTGAGCTAACTTTTGATTTCACAAAGTGCGAAGTATTGAAATGCTCGAAAGCAGGCCCCAGGTCATAGCCGGAGGTCACATCAATGGAGAATAAGGGAAGGAGCTAGCGCTAGCTAGGCTCTAGTTCTGAATTTGGGAAGTCAGGAGAGTCGGGTGACTCACAACAGAATACCCGAAGATGCGAAGTCATGAAGCGCCTTTTGGTTAGGCCTATGGTCATACAATTACATTATGAAGAGTCATGAAAGTTCTATTTCGAATGATAACTTGAGGGGAATGTAATCCACTTCCTCAGGAAATACTAATATAAATAAATGAAAAAAGTAAATGAGAAAAGATGCTTTATTGTCATGATAAGAGGCAAATGATTATGCCTTTGAGGATCACATGAGAAGGATTGTGAAAAATCCTGAGTTAACTAATATTAAAAGTAAAGATGTATGTGGGTTGTGAAACATAACTATGACAGCTACATACAGGCTTAGGATTATGAATATGTCTAAGTACATCATGGATGTAAGTTAACAAAAACTAGAATATGTGTGGATACACAATCTGGAGTGCATGTCATAAATGCATGTCTATGTTCCTTAAAGAATGCTTATTAACAAGATGCAACTAATTCAAGGTTGAGGCCATCACAGATAGTGATGGATATGCAATGAGGAAGTTGCATGCTGAGGAAGTTCCCTGTGAGGAAACTATGTAAGGACTCTATTAGAAGAACATAGTCACAACCCTAATAATTGCAGAAGGTTGGGAAATGGGCTGCAAAGCCTCTCTGTATCAGAATCTTGGATTACATTTTAAAATAAAATGTGTAAGAGGAAGACTAACAACTAAATGTTAACTACTCTGAGAACCGAATGATAATGTGCAGGATGCACAGGTTCATGACCCACTATGAACAAAAAGCTTTCTATTAAAGCATGTTGTTGTATCCAAAAAAGTTAGAGTGAGGCCTAACCAAGGCTGCTCAAGGAAAAGAGCAGGGAGATCCCAACTTGGAATAAATTGAAAAAGCCAAGAAGAGGAAAAAGGAGGAACACTTGTCCACCCTAATAACTCTAAATTGCTTACAGATTTGTAGGTCTTAGATGAGCAGTTGTGAGAACAAGTACATCTAGGAAAAGAGAAGGGATAAATGTGTATGTTTGATCTAATAGACTTGGTTAAAGCCACATCAAGCAAAGGAACTAAGGCCTTAGAAATAACTCAGATGGGTTCAAATCCCCAGGTTGTGTGGAAGGAGTGGGAAAAAGGGGAGAGCCCCTAACTCCTTTCTTTCTATGTGTTATGTTTTCTCTGGAATGAGAAAGTTGATTTACTAATAAAGGTAAATGTTTTGACACATAGTGATGACGATTGTATTACTGCAGAAACAGTTGAGAACTGTTTGTATTGCATTCATGAAAACCTTTGAGGATAATGTGATGAAGAGCATAAAGATATGCTAGGACACTTTGAAGATGTTTTATGGATTTGAATGGATGATACATGCATTTTAAATGATATTCCAACCAATGATGCATGTTGTGTATAAACAAGTAATTGGAACTATTGAGGAAGACGGTTACCAATGATGGGCAACCTCAAGCAGAGGATGACCATGGGAAGGTTGCGGTCGAAATATTGTTGACAGGACTATAAGAATCCCCCTAAAGAAATGTTGATGAGGTAAAAATCAGAAAGAGGGTGCTAGTAGCCAAGAACATGTATGAAAAGATTGGGTGAGAATCCCTTCTGAAATATTTCTCTTATTATGCACGAAATTTTGAAAGGGTAGTTGTATTCCATGGATACCCAAGTAGGGTATAATTCGGGAAGGAGAACCCGAATGATGGAGGTGTGAACCTCTGGTAGTGAAGACTGATTGTATGATATAGGAGCATCTGAACCAAATGATCTTTGTTGACTCAAAAGGTCAAAAACCTTTACTAAGAGATCATAGAAATCCCTTCGATCAAATACAGATCAAGATCGTGAGGATAATGAGAGAAAACCCTAATCGAATCAGGTTAATCAAGAACCTGATAGCGAAAGTGAATACGAGCCGTTCATCGGAAGGAAACCGATCTCAGTCTTCAAGGTTAGAGTGAGGCCTAACCAAGGCTGCTCAAGCAAAAGAGTAGGGAGATCCCAACCTGGAATAAATTGCAAAATCTAGGAAGAGGAAAAAGGAGGAACAATTGTCCACCCTAATAACTCTGAATTGCTTACAGAGTTGTAGGTATTAGATGAATAGTTGTGAGAACAAGTACAGCTAAGAAAAGAGAAGGGATAAGTGTGTGTGTTTGATCTAATAGACTTGGTTGAAGCCACATCAAGCAAAGGAAGTAAGGCCTTAGAAATAACTCAGTTGGGTTGAAATCCCCAAGTTGGGTTGGAAGGAGTGGGAAAAAGGGGAGAGCCCCTAACTCCTTTCTTTCTATGTGTTATGTTTTCTCTGGAATGAGAAAGTTGATTTACTAATAAAGGTAAATGTTTTGACACATAGTGATGATGTTTGTATTACTGCAGAAACAGTTGAGAACTGTCTGTATTGCATTCATGAAAACCTTTGAGGATAATGTGATGAAGAGCATCAAGATATGCTAGGACATTTTGAAGATGTTTTATGGATTTGAATGGATGATACATGCATTTTAAATGATATTCCAACCAATGATGCATGTTGTGTATAAAAAAGGAATTGGAACTATTGAGGAAGATAGTTACCAACGGTGGGAAACCTCAAGCAAAGGATGGCCATGGGAAGGTTGCGGTCGAAAGATTGTTGACATGACTATAAGAATCCCCCTAAAGCATTGTTGATGAGGTAAAAATCAGAAAGAGGGTGCTAGCAGCCAAGAACATGTATGAAAAGATTGGGTGAGAATCCCTTCTGAAATATTTTTATTGTCTCTTGTTATGCATGAAATTTTGAAAGGGCAGTTGTATGCCATGGATACCCAAGTAGGGTATGATTCGGGAAGGAGAACCCGAATGATGGAGGTGTGAACCTCTGGCAGTGAAGACTAATTGTATGATGCAGGAGCATCTGAACCAAATGATCTCTGTTGACTCAAAAGGTAAAAAACCTTTACTAAGAGATCATAGAAATCCCTTCGATCAACGACGGATCGATATTGTGAGGATCACAAGATAAAACCCTGATCGAATCAGGTTAATCAAGAACCTAACAGCGGAAGTGAACATGATTTGTTCATCGGAAGGAAACTGATCTCAGTCGTCAAATAGATTTCAAGATCCACTGGAGTTAACAGATCAAACGCTAGTCGTTCGATAAGATCGATGGCCCATATTCATTGCGAAGATTGAACTCTCCGATAAAGAGGGAACACATTGGGGATTTCGTAGACACTATGAACAGTTGATCTGTGAATGATCGATGGGTGGACCTACAACGAACCCATGCTTTAATACCACGTAAACTCGTACTATGATTGGGTTCTATGGTTGAATTTGGAAAATCGAGGCTCTGCTCTCAATCTAAATTCTTAGTCAAATACTTCTATGTTGGGGTTGTTGTATTTGGAATCGTGTGGTTTAGAATCAATCTAGGGATAATATCGATGACTCGTATTTATTGTGGGGAAGGTATATACATTGTTGGAAGATTGGTTGTTGTCATTGATGTCAACCCTAGTCATGGGTTTTGGACCGCAAGATTGATGAAGGTATTTGGACATGAAGGAAAATGAACATGCAGATACAACACCCATGGATGGATAATATACATCATGTTGTTTCCGATGGTATGTTTCACATCACGTGGATCCTCGTGGTTGAGGAGAAATGAATTTTTGAAGATGAAAAAGTGAATTGTACATGTAGGCCCTGAAGATAATTACAAAAAATAATTACAAAATAAGAAAGTGTCAGGTCGGCCCTAATGTTAAAATGAAGTGACATAAATGGTATAAATAAACATCATTATACATTCATTTGATACAAGTCAAATTTCAGAGGGAAGAAGAAGTAAAAAAAGGCCGGATTTCAAGGGAGGATGAAGTCTTTTGGTGACGTGTTCTAAGGTATGTTATTTTCAGGTCATCTTACCATTTTTTCTATAAATTTTTTTCTAGAACGATTCATATGGTGAAATCGCTATGGTATTGAGAAGACATATCAAGGTACCTTTGGTAAAAATTTATGCTCTTGATTCACTATAATTATGGAGATACACTATGTGGAAGATAGGGTTTGTGACCAGTCCTGAAGCTAGTCAATAAACAAGTGTTCTGGGTAAAACAGTCATAACTTCTTCATACAGAATACAAATGAAGTGGTACCACTTCCATTGGAAATATTATGGAATTTAGTTTCTTGTGTGTGAGTTTTAGAATCGGATGTTAAATATTGTGCGTGGGGCATGCTGTACAAGTTGGGTCTTCTAAACAGAACAAAATTGAATAAAGTCTACCATTCTTTCTATAACCTCTTTTTGGGGAGGATTCAAGGAGTGAAAATTGGAGGAGTTTCAGAGAATACATTGAGTAATATTATTTACAGGATCAGAGTACTCCAATAATTGAATAATTGCGGAAATTGAAGAAGTCTCAGGAAGCAATTTCAGGTTCTATGTGATGATTAGTTGATGGTGATGATTTAATGTAAAGTTTTATTATCTCTCATATATTCTTGGGTGGAAGGAAGGGGCAAGGATGGAGAGTTCAAATCTCTATTGATATTGGAGTATTGTATCTTCCTCTTGGAGGTTTATCCATCCATTTACATTTGGAAGTTGTAGCTACCTTTGGAAGTCATTACTTCCCTTAAACAATAACTATGGATTATTTCTCATATATTGTGCATGGTGTATTGTGGTGTATTGGTGTAACTCTTATACTATTGTTCATTTCTCATTGGATATAGTTGAATGGTTTAAGTATAAGTTGAAAAAGGTTTTAAATTGTACTTGATACTGATTCACCCCCCTCTCAGTATCAACAATTGGTATCAGAGCCAGGTTGCCTTTAGAACAGTTTAACCACTGGAAGGAAAATCCTTAGCAGAGATGGATGACCATGAGAAAATTTCAAATGGGATTCAAAAATTTTATGGAAGAAATTATGCATACTGGAGTGATAGAGTGAAAACTTACCTAACGGCTTTGGGAGTAGACATTTGGTACTCGATTGTAAATGGCTATGTAATCCCAAATAATTCTCCAACCGATCCAAATGAGAAGAAAATTATGAGTTGTAATTCAAAAGCCAGACATGTTATTCTAGCAGCATTGGCACCAACCATTGCTAGCAAAGTGATGGGATGCGTGTTGTTGGGAAAAACACCCTACGGACTAGCAAACTAGGGTCAGACTTGCATGCAGATTTGACCGAATAGAAACTACTTTTTTACCTACATCCCAAGATTTAAATCCCTTTTTCTCAGTAAATGCATGGAAAAGGACCACCTACCTTATTACCAGCGTTCGATATAGATCCTTCGTTGCGCTTTGATTACTTGCTTGCCCTGCTCCTTCCACAGATGACTTGCACTCAAGACAAACAACAACTATGCATGCATGCTACTTCTATACTCAAGGGTTAGAAATCAAGCATAAATTAATCAAACCATAGACAATTCATGAATTGGGAGGGGAAAAGCATTCTTTTTATTACTGAAAGTGAATCAACTTACAAAAGCTAAGACCGGCCACCACTCCTTGAACCTGATCCTAGGCTCCTCTTCTTTTGTCCTTCAACTACTTTGCGTTAAATCTCCTTTGGCATGAGGAAAGGCTAAAGGGTTGGGACAATGGATTATGTAAATGGGCATAGTTTCTTCGCTATATTTTTTCCTCCTCTAAATGGTACTCCTACCCCTTCTTTTATAGGCTAGAATAAGCTAGGGTATTGGATGAACCCTTGGCCATGCATGGTTGGGAGTTTCAGTTAACTGACCCATAGATTTTTGTTCCGTCGGCAAATTTCCTTTTTTCGTGATTTGTTAGGTACACGCGGGCTGTTGTGAGTCAGCCAGCGTGTGCAGTAATGGGTTAGGGCACGTGGGCCTTGACACAAGAGGATTTTCAAAGAGTTGTTCAGTAGAGTTTTGACAAAGAAGGGATATGAGTTGGCTTGATGCCAGGTAAGCATGTGTGGTGCAATTTAGGTTTATAATAGATGCCCCCTAATGTGTGAGAGAAGAAGAGCATCTGATGGCCGAAATACATTACCAGTCTTTACTGATGTGTCGAACGATTGAGCCCAAGGATCAGGAACCAAGAGGTGTTGTCTGCAAAATAACAAATGTCTCACCGAGGTGGGCATACCCATGCTCGGGATAAAATAGAACCATGGCTACCAATCAAATACACTGTAGATCCATGTCTAATAACTATAAATAGTAGCCGCGAATAATACACAATGGAGCTACATCTCGAAATCAGAAAGATATACATATAGAGTATCCATCTTCCAGAAGTTGATTCGGCATGATGGCTGGACTTCAAAGCTCGAGCAACAACTTCAAAATATTCCAAAACTCGGGTAGGAGTGTAGTATGAGTGTACAAATGCACTACCCAGAGGTCTTCGACGGCTCGTCGGTCATGGACTTGATAATCTTGATGATCGGACTAAAGGCTTCAGTGATTTCGAACAAGGACTTGATTGGACGTTCAGGATGGTCGGGTATCCGGACAAGAGAAATATTGTAGAGGGGCCGACTCAGGCTTAGTGAAAAACTTCCCTTGGACAATAGCATGACAAGTGATGAGACTCAGGCAGCATATATGTTTATCATAAGTCTACTAAGCAGGAGGCAACGCAAACTCTCCATATGTTTGGAAGAATAACCAAACGGTGGAGGACACAACTCTATATAGTGAGAAAATCTTCCTAAGGTCGTACTACATCCCATAGTCTGATGATCAAATGGACAGATGTGCTTTATCCAAGGGTGACTCATTATGCTGCCAATAAAGAAAATACTTTTCCCATCCTCTTTTTGGGGTATATTTGAATTTTTTGCTCTTTTCAATAATTTTGGAAAAAGAATAAGGGAATATTACATTACAATGGAGGAACGAGCACTGCAAACATACGAGCTCAAGGCACAAGGACAAGATTGATGTTCTGGTAAAATGATACTCGGGGAAAATACTCCGGCGGCCAAAGGTGTTAAGACACAGAAGCAAACTGTCACAAGGCTGGTGGATAAGGTATGCAAATGCGGTTGATAGAACACACAATGGTAACGTCCTTCGATGTAAGTTTAATGATCCCAAAGAAGGTAAGCTCGGTGGTTTTTCATATTTAGAGAGTCTGAAAAATCATAAAAGGAGACTCCGTTGGGGTACCTTTTTAGACAATAGTCTAGTCGGTTCGAAAAAGGGGTAAACTAGCACCGATTAGATGTCAATTCAAAACCATTTTAACGAGTGTGACAAGGACAAGATCACTCAGCCATTTTTTCACTTTTAAGGAGTCTGAAAAAATCTTAACTATGGACTCAGTCAGGAATATTCTTCTGGACCAATTTAATGAGTGTGAAAGATTAAGGTCACTCGGCGATCTTTTCAATTTTAGGGAGTCTGAAAAGAGATTAACTATGGACTCTGTGGGGGTTTCTTTTTCGTAAATTTAGTCCCTCAGGCTCGAAAAAGGAATAAAATTATACCTGAGAGTACTCTTCTAAAGAATGGGAATTCGATAGAGTATACATTTGTTCGTACAGTTGACTATCCAGACTGAAAAGGGGTAAACTATCGCCGGACAGACGTGACTTCAAATTTTAGTTTAACGAGCATGAAAGGCCACAAGATTGCTCGACAATCTTTTCATTTTTAGAGGGTCTGAAAAGGGCTTAAAAGGAGACCCATTATTTTTTGGAGTCCTAAGGGTGAGACAAAGAGCGAAAAAGAATCATGCAAATGAGGCTGAAACTCATATTCAGGAAAGACTATATGGACTCCCGAGCCTACAGTGTTTTTAGAAACGGCATGGACACCATAATGCAACCAGGACCTACCTAGGGCATCCATGTTCTGGTAAGCTCTACCACCAAGCTGTGACACTTCTAAAGAAAATATGATGGTTCTGTGTCACAACCTGATGGGATCGATCCTATGGTAGAGGAAAAAGACAACGAGGCACAAAAATCAGGGTGGTAGCCTAACCTATATGCTCAAGTTGATTTTTGAAATTTTTTATGGACCGTCAATATTTTCTCAAAACTCAAAAAAAATGTCCTAATACCCGATCAAATCCTTCCCATATAACTCCTGAATCACTCTAAATGGTTTTTGGTATAAAGAAACTGATAAGGGAGGCCAAAAAAGTGACAAAATGAGGCCAAAAAGTCTATAAATAGAAGCTGGCAGCTCATTATCACTATTGCTGATTTGGAAATTGACGTTGGAGCCAAAAGACCCGCTTTGCCAAAAACAGTGATTCTAGGAGCTACAGTGGATGAAACGAACTTCTACTTGGACCAAGTAAGTAAAAACTCCCTTATCTAGCTATTCAATACTTTAATTTCATTTTTTAGTTTGTTTTTTGGGTGGGCGTCGACCTTAAAAAGGTCGGCCCTAGGTACACACGGTTGTCTCTAGACAGGCCGTGTGTACATTCGGGCAGAGTAAATTATGCCCACATGTACACGCGACTGTCGCCTCTACAACCTATGTGTACCCCCCTTTTGTAGTGAAAAACAAACCAAAAGCAAGTACTAACCCTCCTTCTCCTTGTTGTGTTGGCAAGATGTATGCCCAGTGGAGGGAAAGGGAGCATGAGGCAATCAGTGAGTTGGTTGCAGCAGATCCGAATGTCGTGGTCGTGTTAATGCAATGCAGTTTATTAAAATTCTTTCTATGTCCATTTATGCACGCACAACCAAGGCTACTGAATGCCTTGATTGACTACTGCCATCTTGATGTAGAGGCTTTTATGCTTGAGGGGCAATCATTGGTGCCCACCACCGAGGATATCTACTTTCTGACTGGCCTCTCAAGGAGAGGGGAACCAGTCAACTTTCAGACGTTTCCTGCGGGTCCGAGAAAGATCTCGGAACTGATAGCCGAGCATTATGAGGCTGGGAATGATCGTGTGGGCTCCTAGGTACCTATTAGTAATATTACTAGCTTAGCGTTGCAGACTATATTGTTACTGATTGGGCGGATTACCGGCTCAACAGCCTTGCATCAGGCATCTCGTGCACAAATGAACTGTGCCATCCAGTGCTTGAATGCATAGATTTCTTACTGGAGTACCACACTACTCGAGTGCATGAAGAGGCAATTGGCAGATTGCTGACAGCGGACACAGAGGAACTTCAGGTTCAGGACCATCTTGTGTTCATTCTTTTTTGAGAGAGTTTTGAGTTTTAGTCCTCGGGTTGTAGTACGAGGACATCAGGCCTCTTTCCCTGCAGTGTGTATATGAGCAGTCTTACTGCTGCGATAGGGTGGTGGAAGGACTATTGAGTCCTTCGATGATGATTTCTTTGCGTGGCTGTCACGACAGAGCCCTGTGATTGAGGACTACCCATATGCAGGGATAGACTTTTCTAGAGATCCTGAGATACCTGTGCCTCCTGGTGAGGAGAGAGGGGAGATGGGTAAGTCTCCACCTTTGTAGTTTTTTTTTTGGAGATGTAATTTTTATGTCTTTTTGTGATATATATCATTTTTTTGTATGCCAGAGTATTTGAAAGATAAACGTTTGTTACATGCAAATGTGGGACCCGTGCGACCTGCTGATTATGCACGGAACATGCGTCGTCCATGGCCAGATGCCATGGTTGCTGTCGCTGGGGGAACAGCAGTAGTAGGGAACCTCCCAGCCGAAGAGTTCGAGAGGGTCCTTAGACAAGTTGAGCGGAACTTTACTGTGCTCACTCACACAGTCCCGATGGCAGAGATAGAGGACCTGTCACCATCCATGCAGCCTCATGTAGTGGGGCCACCTCGAACATGGGTCCGATTGTTTAGGCGTTTAGCCCGTGCTGTGGATGATTATAACAGGGCCCATAGGCCCTGAACCTACTTAGACTTTTTATGTGCCACGAGCACCTACTTGTATATATTTTTTGAGGGCATAAGCCCGGTGACTCGTTATTATTCCCATTTTTAGGCGCTTGCGTCCATCTATGTACTTTGGTTATTTTATGATGTTATATATGGTTTTTATCTTTTGTTTCTTATGGATTATGTGTGAAAAAATGTATTTACATGTTTATGTCAATGTTCTTTCATATGTGTGCAAGATTCCAATCTAAAATTTGATTAGCTAGAGTATCTGTAATTTGGTTTAATCTCCTAGGAACATGAAAATATGTAATATAATCAAAGTTTCGTTCTAAGAGACGTACCCTAAGGAATCGTCGGTGTAAAGTTAGATCATGAACCCGGTATACTCTGTTTAGCTGCGACACAACCAGTTGAGCATCGAGATAGACCTAGAGATGAGAGATACCCAATGACAGGGCATCACGAAGCAACTCAATAACTGCACTATACTCAACGACATTATTTGTGGTGTCACCTAAGCATATACCTCTGGAAGATAACAACTGGCCCTGAGGTGTAAAGATTACCTAAGTTGTGGAGGCAAGCCTCCGCGCGTGTCGACTAGCACCATCTGCATACCCAACGAACACCTCAGAATCACTTGACATATGCCATATTGACGAAATATAACATCAATGACACGTCCATAACACTTAAAAGAAACTTAAAAAGTAATAGTACAAAGACTATACATATGTTACAGAAAGTTACCCACAGTGACCTGTCTATGAGTTGAGGTAGAGCCCATTTCTAGGCTCCGCCAAAGAATTCCCTTCAAAATCAACCAAACAATAAGTGCCCTTTTTTAATACCTCTTTTATAATGAAGGGTCCGAACCACATGGGTTTAAACTTTTCTTCCCCCAGGGGGTCCTTATCTTGGTCATAGACCAGGACAAGGTCTCCCTCAAAGAAAATCCGAGGATGAACGGACCTATCACAATGACACTTGACCTTATGTTTGTGAGCCTTGTTGGCCAAGGACGCATCACGACGCTGCTCATTGAGTTGCTCAAGGTGTACTAACTGTTCTTCAAGCAGAGAAGTGTCTGGAAATAATTGTACTGTCAATTTTAGAGATGGGATCTGACATTCAATGGCTAATGCTTTCTTGGGATTGACTGGACAAAGTTTTTGTCGAACAGGCTTGGCATATGGATACGTTGTGATTTCATGTTCAACTATTTTCGAATCGATACCTAGCATTTCCTCATAAGACCAGGAAAAAATGTCAAGGAATTCTTTGAAAAGATTTGTGTAAGTTTGAATTTCTTTGGGGGAGAAATCTGATCTGAAAAAGACATTCTCCACGATGCCAGGGTTTCAGGAGATGTTGATGGGTATAGTTTCAGCAATAGTCTCCATATTTCCCTCAGCATAAATTTCCTGTGTAGCTAAGAGATTAATAGGACATGGATGATCTCTCGTCATGGTAACGGTGAATTCTCCTGCTTCGATTCAGCTTAACTCTGGGAGAAAATATGATCTGTGATGAAGATCTTCCCAAGGTTTGTCCAAACTAGTCATTGCTTCGATTACTGCTTCATCAGAAGGCAAGACTAAGTCTAACGAATCGATGTTGGCGAGAGAACCCTGAGCCCAAATAATCTCTAGAAGTGGATCTAACTCTTGTGCAGGAGTCAAATCAGGGTTAGCTAAAGCTTGCTGGACTAAAGAGTACGCTACCTCAGCAGAAGACAAGGGCATGGACATGCCTGGGTGCCCTGTCTCATCCATAGTGGCTGATGGGGAAGGAAGAATCCAAGGATCCTCAAAGTAAGTCGTGCGAAAAGATGAAACTTGAAAAATCTCAACCTTATGGTGATTAGATATAAATTTTACATCGTCGTGAGGAGGTGGGTAATCAAAGGTACCCATCAAGGACAGGCACAAACCAACTTCTATGTTAATGACAAATGGTTGAGGATTATCAATCATGGGGACCGTGGATGCCCCCAAAGATGGGTCAGGCCTGGAGAAAGACAATTGATCGATGGTCACTATCCGACCCTCGTGTGAAAACAACAAGACTCGAAAAATTGTAGCAACCATAGCTTGCATAGCATAAGTCCAACTCTGTCCTAACAAGAGGTTATAATCGAGGGGAGCATTGACTACCTCTACTTCGACAGGCACAGTTTTCCCTCCTAACTGCACAGGGAAAGAAGGAACAATGCCATGTGGTCGGAAAGAACGACCGTCAAAAGCAATGAGGAGAGTAGGTGATGGAGACAAAGCAGGCTGGCCAATGGCCTTCCATCATGCTAACGACATGATGCATGTCGAGGCGCCCTTGTCGACCACCGTGCGGAAGATATTCCATGTAAAAATTTTTGTGGGATGAGCCACTACTATCTAAAACGCTACGTGGTAAGAAAAATGAGGTTTTAAGTTAGTTGTATCTAACATGATGGTGCCCGGATTACAAGTCTCAGTAGAGACCAAAGAGGTTAACAAGGATTTCCTCTAAGCAGGGCAGCTTTGGAGGACCTCCAAAGCAGACATCGCACAAGGGGTTTGTGATAAATCTTCCACCACAGAGTAATTCTCAGCGGCCTTTGCGTTTGGGTTGTGAGAAGATTTTTTAAATGCACCCTTTGGAATGTGTGTCATTGTTTCTCCCAATGTCTTCTCAATCTATAGAGGAAGAGATGGGAGATCAGCTTCTTTACCCTTCTCAGAAGTGCTTGGTTTACTATAGTCGTGCGCTCTAGTTGATATGAGAGCATCACCCCTAACCATATATACATTCGTGGATGAGGGATTGTTTGTAGGTGGGAAGGTTTCTTGGCTGCCCCCTTCTCTGCTTGTAGAGGCTTGAGTGAGATTTTGCCCATGTTGAAAGGGATTAGTCAACACTGCTTGCTATTGTTGTGTGACGAACTTTTGGGCCTCTGCAAGTTGAGGACAAAGATGGGTCGGGTGGTCTTCTGCGCACAAGTTGCATGGATACCTTGCCTTCCATTTTTCCGTGTTGTCTCCGCCAGCATTATCAGTGGGTTTTTTATCCCCCTTACCCTTCTTTCATTGTTTTTTCTTCCCTTCAGGCTGTTGGGTGGCCTTTGGGTTAGTCGACTGCACGGAGTGTACTTCCGATGTTTGGGTAGGGGGAGCAGCCAAAGCATTAGTTTGGCTGGCCGCTGTGTGTTGTATGGATAACTGTTGCAACTGTTTTGTCAATTTCTCAGCGGGCTTGGTTTGTGCTGAACCACCAATACCATCGGCATGTGGTCCAGCTCTCTGTCTAGTTTTATCCAGTATCAAACGTGGTGCATCTGGCAAGATGTTGTATAATAAACCAGACTGAGAATAGATGAGCTTGAACTGTTAAGCCCTCATGATGGCATCTTCCTCGGAGAAAACTCTGGATGTCACGACGTCTTTGGATAACTGTGGGACCAAAGACTTAAGGAACCACTCAAGCATGAATGCTGGTGGGAATGGTACTTTGATTAGACTCTTTTTGCATCTCCACTCTCAGATATGATCAGAGATATGGTCCGTTGTTGTCTGTTTGAAATTGGTGAGCAGCTCTGTGCCAACGTCGTATCTCACAGGTAACTGGAAATGGTTAAGGAAGGCCATCGTCAGTTCGCCAAAAGAAGAGCATCTTGAGCGATCAAGCTTGATGTACCATTTCACGGCACTCCCAATAAGAGTATGTTGAAACAATCACAACTGTACAGAGTCATCTTTCAATGAGTTGGATGAGCACCAAAGATGAAAGGTAGTCACATGATCACCTGGATCTTCATTAGGCTTGGACTCGAACTTTGGAATGTTCGAAGGAAACTTCGTCGGCATAGGAGGCCAACGTGGATCGTGAAAAATAGGATCATTTAACAACCTTGTCAAATATGGCAAGTGTAAAGTCGCTAGGAATGGTAGTTTGGGTTGTTGCTGATAACCTGAGAAAAAGGGTCCTGGAGTTTGACTGGCACCAGGTTGCCAGGAAAAGTTTGGCTGCTAGCCCGGATTCTGGTAGAAACCATGGCCCTCACCAGCATAAGGATTTTGCATCTGTGGAGACATCATCGAATAATTTCCCATAAAGGACATAGAGTGTTGGGAATGCATTGTATTCGAAGGACTTTGGGAAGGATTACCCCATGCCGGTCCTGCGAGGAGAGGCATAGTAGTCTGTCCAAGTTTCCATTGACTATGGAAAGAATTACCGCAGAACGACATTCCGGAGGAGGGAACAGATCCTTGTCTTGAGTTCCAAGGTCTTGCTATGTGTGCCCCCTGTGCAGGAATAGTACCCTGTGTAGGAGTGGATTGTCCAAAAATGGGGTTTCCCCCAGTCGGAAAAGCAGCGGATGAGAATGTGTTGTTACCAAATGTCTCGTTCCAAGAAAATGGTATCGAACCTACCAGCATACTATGAGAAGGTGTTCCTTGACTCCCTGCTCCAAATAAACTAGTGTGTGTAGGCTGCCCAGCGGACTATTGATGCGGACCACCAAGAGAAGGGGATGAAGGAGGGATATGACCTCCTGCGTAAGGAAAAGCGTTAAAAGGGACAGGAGTGCCCCCAAGGTGACCTTGCAGAGGAGCGTTAGAGCTTCCTGCCCCCAAACCCAAAGTCTGTAAAGTGGAGTAGGTTAGTGCAGGACTTGTACCCGAACTAGGCATACTGTATGAGAATGAAGGGCCTGTCACACTGGGTCTGAAGGGGGTTGTGGCCGCCACCATAGACGGGTTCAGTCCACTGTGCAACATAGTTGCAGCCGAGACCATGGTGGCTCAGACCAACGATGGTAGGTTAGGAGATGACTCTCCTATTGTAGCAACTGTGGTGGGAATTGAAGAATTCCCAGAAGAAGTAACAATGTTTGTTTCCATTGTTGTGTGAGGCACTGTCTGGTGTTCATGAAATTGGATGGTACAATAAATGGTGCCAAGATATCATTGGTTGGGGTTTCAACCGAGCCAAGAGCGGCGGTTGATTCCTCCGGGAGTTGTTTGGTCACAAAGGTTTGTAACCTGATCGCTTCAAAAGACCCTTGTTGGTCTAGCTTCCGCCTCAATGGTGGCAGGGGTGGCTCCAGTGTAACCAGCGACAGACCAAGAAGCCTTTGTGACCAGCGGAGCTCGGGATCCTCGACTGTGTGAGAAGATCCAAGACACGCTAAGGTATTCTAAATGTTCAAAAGTAACACACACTAAAAAAAGAAGCCCCTAAGAGATAAGACAAGAAATCACTAAACTATTTGGAAGAACAGTTACAACAACCAACACTAGAGCAACTTACCGGTGCAAGTGAAACTCGAACATGGAAGCACCCTTAGAGTATACTCTACAAAGTGTGGCCCGATTTCTGTCCTAGGTACCGCGGTATATCCCCATAGTCACCTATGTATGTCCCTAAAAATATTGGCAACTAGGTTGCCAACACGCGAACAGTCACCAGGTGGGTACAGTCGAAAGTCGGGTAGACCACAATGAGCAGGGTATCGAGCCCGAAACCTATCAAGGGTATCGAGAGAAAATGGTCTGGAAGACAACTGAGGACCTCGAATGGATTCGAGACCCACGAAGCCCCGTGGCAAATGCAAACGATGGAATCCCAAAACAAGCCCTCTATATGTGTTCTCCACTATGATTGGTCCGGCTTTGGAGGGGTTATCTCCGCTACCTTTCCGCACGCGACCTCGTGTTTATCCCCTGTGTTAGAGGGGGGTCCTGGATAACTTCCATGAAATTGGACTTAGACACTCCCTATATCAGACTCTAATGTTTGGTTTTGAATGGCCTTGAAGAGTTTCCTCTCTAACCTAATCCAAGGCCCTAGTCTTGAACTAGTTTGTGAACCCTACAAACATAAAAGTCTAGTAAATTTTAAAATTAGCGTTGCTTTTATGTCTTTATCTTACGTCAAGGGGTATGAGATTGAAAATAATGATGTGTAAAAGACGAAAGCAAAAATGAATGAAAAAGATGGAAACAAAAAACTTTTACGAAATGTAAAATTTCAACAACTTTTCACTAGGAAAGATTTTTTTAATTTTTATAATATTTTATACAACAAACTCAAAGGAATTTCGCTCGACTACGAGCTACTTATGATCTAAGTGAACTGCAAAAAAATTATGAAATAAAAGACTTTTCCCTAGCTAATGATGCAGAAACACACTCTTCAACCAAAGAAGAAAATGAAAAGATATTTTTTTTAATTTATTTAAATGCTAGTAAAGCAAGAAAGGGAAAATACCGAAAAGCAAAAAACTAAGAAAAACAATTCTGGCTTAAAGCGCAGATCGCAAAGAATCAGAGTAAAGAATCACACAAAGGCAATTGAACAAACAATGACTCTCACGCTTGTCTAAAAACCATAAAACAAATTTATTTTTTTTTAATTTTTCTGTCAACTATTAGCTAAGAAAAAGCAGGCTAAGGGTAAGATGAATCCTAAGCTACTGATTGTTCAAACATAGATTCAAACACCTGAGAGGAATACTTCTTATCAAAGGAGGGGATGACTGCCCCACCCTGAACAAAAATTAGCTTGTACAGGCACGCGACTGGCACTCAAACATCACGCGTGCAGAACAAAGATAGAGAGCGTGTACATGCGGGCTGACCTTGTACAGGCCATGTGTATATCTAAATTATAAGAAAAAAATAAATATGAAAATAAGCAGTCTAGACCAGGAAGAGGCCTCTGGTATTGATAACCAGGATCCCTTGAAGGCTTGGATGCTCTTTCTAACAGAAAATACAAATAATGCAAGGAATAATAAGGCGAAAAAAAAACAATCCGAGATAGGACTGTGAACCAACAAGACTCGGACAGGATTCTAGAAAACCCCCTGAGAATGTGTAATTCTAACAGGGAAGAAGAGGACGGCCTCTAAGGTTCTATGAACTCCTACACGCTACTGCTATCTCTACAGCTAGCATTCACACACGGTCTGTCAGAGGATAGGGCGTGGGTACACGCGTGCAGGCCTTCTGCAGGCCGCATGTACCTCTGTGTGTCCCGAAAAATATAGTCAAGCAATAGTCAGGGAACGCTGGTATGGAAAACCAGACTCCCTGCTAGCTCAAACCTTACAGAAAAAGACAAGCAAAGAAAAACAGAAAACCTAATCTTTAAACTACCCAAAAACTTAAATAAATCCAGGAACCCTAAAGAGTATTCTCCCCAGTATGGTCGCCAATTCTGTTGTTGGGAAAACACCCTACGGACTAGCAAACTAGGGTCAGACTTGCATGCAGATTTGACCAAATAGAAACTACTTTTTTACCTACATCCCAAGATTTAAATCCCTTTTTCTTAGTAAATGCAAGGAAAAGAACCACCTACCTTATTACTGGCATTCAATGTAGATCCCTCCGTTGCGCTTTGATTACTTGCTTGTGTTGCTCCTTCCACAGATGACCTGCACTCAAGACAAACAACAACTATGCATGCATGCTACTTCTATACTCAAGGGTTAGAAATCAAGCATAAATTAATCAAACCATAGACAATTCATGAATTGGGATGGGAAAAGCATTCTTTTTATTACTGAAAGTGAATCAACTTACAAAAGTTGAGACCGGCCACCGCTCCTTGAACCTGATCCTGGGCTTCTCTTCTTCTGTCCTTCAACTGCTTTGTGTTAAATCTCCTTTGGCATGAGGAAAGGCTAAAGGGTTGGGACAATGGAATATGTAAATGGGCAGAGTTTCTTCGCTATATTTTTTCCTCCTCTAAATGGTACCCCTACCCCTTCTTTTATAGGCTAGAAGGAGCTAGGGTTTTGGATGAACCCTCGGCCATGCATGGCCGTGAGTTTCAGTTAACTGACCCATAGATTTTTGTTCCATGGGAAACTTTCCTTTTTTCGTGCTTAGTTAGGTACATGCGGGCTATTGTGAGTCAGCCAGCGTGTACACGCGTGTAGTAATGGGTTAGGGTGTGTGGGCCTTGACACAAGAGGATTTTCAAAGAGTTGTTCAGTAGATTTTTGGCAAAGAAGGGATATGAGTTGGCCTGATGCCAGGTAAGCATGTGTGGTGAAATTTAGGGTTATAACAATGTGGTACTGCTAAAGAGGCATGGGACAAACTCAATAATATCTACGAAGGTGATCCAAAAGTTAAGCAGGTCAAGCTTCAACGACATAGAGCAGAATTTGAAAATTTGAAGATGAATGAAAAGGAAGATATTGCAACCTATCTTTTTTAGAGTTGATGAAGTTGTTAATGTTATTAGAGGATTAGGTGAAGAGCTCGATGAATCTTTGGTTGTACAAAAAGTGTTGAGATCACTTCTCTTGAAGTATGATGCTAAGGTCTCCGCCATTGAAGAAACTAGGGACTTGACTAAAATGACAATGGATGAATTACATGGGACTCTTATGCCTTATGCAATGAGAACAAGTACAGAAAGTGACCAGAAAAACAATGAAGCAGCCTTTAAAGCCATAAAGAAGACAAAAGACAAGGAAAACGACCTTGATGAAGAAATAGAAAATTTCGTAAGAAGGTTCCAGAAAGGAAGTGGAAGATACAAAGGTAAGTCTCCTCTCAAATGATTTAATTGTGGTAGAATATGACATATTGTTGAAAATTGTTACTATAAAAAGAGAAGTCTCAACAATAAAAAGAGCTTCTACTCCAAGGATGATGACATCTCCTTAGATGAGAGTGATGAAGAAGATAATGATGGAGGAGAAATCCTCTTCATAACCCAAGAAACCCAGGATGATGATCATAATAATTCTAAAGAAGAAGAAATCATTTGTGAAGAAGATTCAGATGAAGAAACCAACCTTGATTCCTTTTGGGGATACAAAGACAATGCATAGAGTGAACAAGAAGATGAGAATCTTGAAAAGTTGAAGCATGTTGAAACTGAAAA
>ML777385.1:595618-622180 GCA_009831015.1 Picea engelmannii | reverse complement strand
AATATATGGTGTTACCCTACCTCAAGGGTTTTCTCTATTTCTTGTGTTCATGTTATGGTGAATGGTTTATGGTTTATTCTTGGTATTATTGAAGTATATTTGCAGATCTGATATAGGTACTTAACACATCCATTGGAGAGATCCATTACACTGCTGTCTACTTATTGCGTCAACTGTTGCACCAAAAACACTTTTGCAAATTCTATTCTAACCAACTCATTACTACCACGCTGTGTTTATTGATATTGACACATGTTCTATTGCTTTGAGCACTCATTCATCTAGTTCTTGAGTTATCTGATCTAGGCATGCATGTCGGACGAGCTCAACGCCGTAGAGAAAGTTATCGAAGAAGTTCTAATTGACCTTATGGCTGAGAAGGTGATGTCCGTCAGAGCTCAAGCCTCATCGATGAGAGGAGTGCAAGCCTCCCTGTTGACTGCTCACGGATCCGGACCATCCCCACCTGCAACAGAGAAAAGAACCAAGCACAAAGATGACCTAGAAAACGCAAAGTTAATCCCGACTACATCCCACCTTTGGCTAGCACGGTGAGTCGTGACAGTGTCCCAAGAGACTTTGATTACACCATTGTTACTGCGTACCTCCCGAAGCGGATATGTGTAGTTAGAACGGAGCAAGATAAGACCGCGACATTAAAATTCAACGACTTCAACCTAGGGGACCGCAAGAACTACAACATGCTTTCTCATTACAAGTATTTGACCAGGATGAAGGGGAAGAACTCGAAAATAATCCCCAACCATGGACTATGAACCTCACACAGTCCACCCTCTTGAATGTGATGAAGATTCCACACTTTGGAAGGCACCAAGAGGTTAATGCGTGTGTTAAGCTCCTGCTATCATGTTACCATGGCAACTATCTATGGCTAGACTGATGCATCACAGTCGATCCAATGTTGATCCATAGGATCACCGAATTGAGCATGCAGGGACCCGATCCACATGACTTATACCCAGGAAAGGCTACGGATTGCACATTGGCATAGAGGATCAAAGACATATATGACGATGTAGAAAAGGGGATGCGAGGCTAAAAGGTAGCTTCCATCCAGAATGACGTAGTGTGCCTGGCCTACCAGCTGATCACAGGAAATCTCGTGAGAAAGAACAAACCTAATGTCACAAAATTCATTGTTGACCTTGCCAGAAAATGTGTAGAAGGACTCCAGATGAACTGGGTGAAGTACCTAGTCAACCAGTTGGAATTGGATTGCCGCGAAGCTTAGGATCAGGGTTATGAGTTCCACTTTAGTTAGCTCTTTTTCCTCATAGCGTTTATTGCTTGGGAGATGCCGAAAGGTGTGACCTTCCCAGACATTGAACCATTCGAACCGCTCGCTGCAAAGTTCACCACACTATAGTACTCGAGCGATATGGGAAAACAGTGGCAATTGAACGCAGTATTCCACACGTACTATCTCCAGTTGAAGAGGGATATCAGGGCTGTCCCTTGCATGATGTCGAACACCTTGCACCAGTTCATACCTCTCATGAAGTTCTGCGTAGATTGACACTTCATTTATATCACTGCGTGCACAGACAAGCATAAAGAAGAGCTTCAGTCATACTATAAGCTCACAGAGGAGGACCTCGATAACATAACTAAGGATTGGTTCGCAGGCCTCCTTATCCCTGTTGACCCTGCAGAAATGTCTGATCCTAAACTAATTGGCAGCTCAGAGGCCACTCATAATACACTTGGAACTAGTAGAAGGAAGAAGACCAAAGAGGTACAGAACCTGAGAAGCGCATCGAAAGAAACCACTTCAGAATCACCAGGGCGAGGAGGTAATGATGAAGTAGATAGAGGAGAGAACAATGAAAAATAAGATGAGTAGAAGCAAAGCAAAGTAACACCTCCTAGGGATCATGTTGATGAGGCTGATCCCTCGAAGAAAAGAAAGGTTTCCCCCATAAAACCTACCTCACAAAAGAATTCAAGAGCAAGCAAAACCACGATGTGAACCATGCTCATGATCAATGGCTTCGACTTCATCATCGCAGTTGTAGCAGATGCCTCGCAGGACGTTTTGCAGAAACATGAAACCAAGCAAGAGGAGATGTATGACAGAATCGAGGTTGAACTCAAAGGGGTACAAAAGGCCCTTCAATCTAGCCACGTAATATCCACTGTGCCCTCACCATAAGAAGCACTAGAGTTGGGAGATGAGCCTACCCAACTCCGCAGAATAGTTGATGTGACCGAAGCTGGCCTTCGTCACGCACAGGAAGAACCAGAACATTCCACAGAGGCCCTAAATCAAGTGCAAAAAGTAGTCATAGAGAAACGCCAAGTTGCGCAACAGGAGAAGGTTTCTCCCCAAACAAAGTTTGAAGAGGAGAAAGAAGAAATCTAGCAAGAGAAAGAGTTGTTGCTCGCAGAGCAGCTCAGAGTCAAAGAAGCAGTCAGCAGAGCACTTCGCTTTTTGATAGACTTAGATAAACAAGCAAAAGAACCAGTAGAGCATCAAGTAGCGCATCTTGAGGAAGCTATACAACAACTTCAACAGAGAATCATAGATCTAGAGCTATGAACAGTGCCCAACACCCCACATGATGTACAAGATCAAAGAGAAGCAACTGCTCGAAGTGCAGTTGAGAGAATCAAGTCCCTTGCCATGGAATGTAAATAGATAAGTGATCGCAGTGCCCAGACTTATGAGAGACTCACTGAATACCTTAAACTGAAGGCATTGGAGTCACAGCTCCAGGAGGAAAAGAAGTAAGCAGCGACAGTATAGGTGCAGTTGAAGCTTCTGTCAACAGTCAAGAGGATGAAGCGATCCCAAGAACAACACACTTCTCAACAACAGGTCCATGTCATTCAGAGTAGAGTCATGGAAGTGACTCAGACGCTCCAATGAAGCTAGGATGAATCTTGCCAACTATTCGCAGAGATCGAAGGCTGAGGAGCAGAACTAGAGCAAGTTGTCACTACAACTGAACAATGCTTAGAGAGACCTATCAATGAAGCAATTATCCAAGAGTTCACCGAGCAGGAGGCCTTGGCGCAGCAACAGGTCGAAGTATCTCGAGCCAATCTCGAGACTTTAAAAGTAGAGCTACCCAGATCGGAGTGACTCAAGATGAGTCACAGGTGAGTGTTGGGGGCCTGTTGGCCCTTGACCAAGTTTTGAGGATCCTTGGTCTATCGAAGGTGGTGCGCAAGTCGAAGTGGATATCGCGAGATCTCGGCCCCTTTTTAGGGATTTTTGGGTCTTGGGATTATGTAACAGGTATGGGGATGTCAGCCCATGGGTTTACCCATGTTTAGGCCCTTTTTGTAATGTATAAATAGAAATCTAGGTGATGTAAGTAAGGGGTGTATGTGATGCTAAGTGGAAAGGCACAAGTGTGTGATGCTAAGTGCTAAGTGCAAGTAATAGTTGTAAATGCTTTGTGCATACTATGTGAGACTTGCAAGGCTAAGTGAAAGTGACTGTAGGAGACTGTGTAAAGGATTTGTGCTGTGACCTAGCTCAGGGAAGGAGGATCCAATGAAGTGCGCACATATCTCCTATCCTATGCGAAGTAGGATTTTGAGGCTCTGTGCATGTAGCTGATTGGCAGAAGATAATAAAAGAGAAGAAGAAGTTGGTGGACGTAGCCCGGGGGGTGAACCACGTATATCTTTTGTTGCTATGCTTTGTGTGATGTATTGATGTGTTTATGCGTTTACTTGCTTAAGTTCTTTGATATAGATGAATGATAGATAGATATGTTGATTCTTTGTGCTTAATAATATGGATGAATGTTGGATCTAACCTATATGAATGTGCTTAGTGCTTGAATATGCTAGATCTGGGTGAATACTTCGATGCTCTGTAATTAGGGTTTTATCTGCAAAGTAGATACTGGTTAAATACTAATGAAATGTAACTGATAAGTTCTTTGTTAAGGTGTTGCAATCATAGATCGGTGTCCCATCTAAAGTTGCAGACATCTAATTCCTGCAACCACCCCTGCCTCTACCTTGGGTGAGACTTCATCTGCTTCGCAGGTGTTTCCGAAAGGGTTGATAGTTATGGTTTTGTTGGTGTGCTCTTGATCATTGAACCCTGGGTCTGCCCCTGTGCCAAAAAATGTTCACATGCCTCTTCAAGAGTGTTATGAGAAATTTCACCATGCGGACAAGTTGAACTCCCCTTTGGACCAGGACCCCTTCTTTGTTCCAAAGGTAGAAGAAAACAAATGGTTACTACTTCCTTTTAGATCTAGTTCCTTAACCTATAGATAGAAGAATGGAGACTTACTTTTTTCCTGAAGCTTTTCCTCGCTGCTCCAATACCTTCAACAACCAAAGAGACCTACAAACAAAATGCAATGAAACCTTTCTACTTCTACTAGATCTGAATAGGTAAGAACTAAATATATCTACACTTTATTTGACATAAGCATAGACATTATAATGAACAACATAATGAAAGAAATAGACCAAGTTGATATTAAATGGAAAGACAAAAGAAGGCACTTACAAATCATGTTTGATGGTGCAACAATATTATCCAAGCTCCCCATTCCATCCCTTGCATGAATGTCTTGAGATCAAAATGATGATGCTTCAATGAATTCCTCTCCCCTTTTCACCTTGGAATGCCCTCATTGTATAGGGTTTAGAGGCTTAACCACCATGACATATTTTGGGAAGTGGTTGAGGATATGACTCCATGAAGTGATATTTTAGCCTAAGATAGTGCCATGGGTTATGATTCAACCCAAACAAACCCCATCTCCTTTGGAGTTGGACCTTAGAAAAAGGTGGAATTCCATAACTTCCTCTAACCACATCAACGCTCCCTCAAAGAAGAGTACATATCATTTCCACTACTCCCCTATAATGGAGTAGGGGGGATTGATAGGAGATCAATGATCCCTATACATGAGGAGGGGGGCGTTGACTTTCAAACACCTCCAAAAAATGGTCAAAATTCCAAGTAAAGGGCATGGTTCCGGCTCTCAAATGATGGGTTTCTTCCTCCAAAATGACTTGGGTATTATGACAAATGTTCTTTAATGGTTTCAAAGGGTTATGAAACTTAGTAAAGTGAATGTGACACTTAGTAAGGTGCATATGACACTTGAAAAAGTTCATGCAACATTTAATAAGGTGCATACGACACTTTACGACACTTGTGACACTTAGGTGTAAATAGATGCGACACTTAAGTGTGACATTTTGATGTGTAACATATGCCCCCTAAAGTGTGAGGTCAGAAGAGAAACTAATGGCCAAAACACATTATAAAAATATCGATGCAAGGATGTTGGAGTATGATGCAGACCCCCACCCTCACTTGGGGTCCACTGACCTCCCGGTCTAAGGATCTCAAATTTACAAGAGTTGGATCAACTCTCTTGGTCTCTCTAGACCTCTTCTTTGGATTTCCACATGTCGTTTCTTCCAACTTCGGGACAAAAATGGCTCTCTGGTAGGCTCTTGCTAGTTAGGCACTACCTTCACATGACCCTGGGCTCAAAACTAGGGTCTATCTCCTTTAACTCCGCCCAATTTGGGACTTCGGAGCTATCAGGGTCCGAGAGTCTCCAACAAACCCACTCTAAAATCCTCTGAATTCATAGTCTCCCAGAGCATCAAATCCCCGCTGAGAACGAAGACTCTAATCCCTCACTTAAATCAATGGCAGACCAAACTTCGTTAGGTTTCACCTGTGTTAACACCCCACCTTCTTAGAGAACCAAACTTCGAAGGGGGAGATATGACGATCCATGTTAATCCATCAAATCGACTGTCTACATAGCTCTTTGTGAATTCAAGCTTCGAGAGTCTCGTGTGCATCAAACTCCAGATCCTCCAGAGTGCTCTAGTGCTAAAACATGTGGTTGGACGATGCAAGTCCCTGCGAGATCTGATGGCCAAAAATGATTCGGGCCTTTGGACCTTCGGGGGCTCAAAATCCTCTGCACTTCGAACCTCCCAAACTCGCAAAGTCTGAAGGACTTCAATGCATAACCCATGTGCAACTCTGGCAGATTTGATGACTATTAGATCTTCAACCCATGCTCAGACTAATCTTGTCCGTCCAATTCTATTATTCGACGATCTTCCTTCCCTTGAAGATTTTGGGCACGTATTTTTTTGTGCTTGAAGATTTGCGAGCAAAACTCCTTCTTTGCTTGAAGACTCAAAGGGTTTCAACCCTTGACGCCCACCTGGCGCAACTCCAACACTTAGACTTTGAAATATTTCCCTTGGCCTTAAAATATTTTTGACACCTCTTGACTGTGTCGGCCCTTCTGGACTCCTTGCAAGGGTCTTCAACTGAGATCAATATACTCAAAGGAGTATATGTGTGCACTCCTTGCACAACCTCTGCAACACTCCTCTATCTCTCCCAAGCTTCAAAGTCTTACCAATGACTCCTAGTTTGTGTACTCTTTGCGTATTTGAAACTTCTGAAAGATCTCGGGCTTAAATCTTTTCTCGAAAATCTCTCTACGTACTCCTTGCGTTCGTCTGCTCTAAGACTCTTCCAACCCTTAACCAAATTTCTCTCTTGACGCACACCTTGTGTGTGTCCTTCCTGAACCTTTCTCTCCTTAGAGAAACAATGCACTCCTTGCACTGGTTCTTCCAAAACCTCACGTTACCTCTCCTGAGCTTTTGAGTCAAACTTGACATTGTCTGCGCACACCTTGCGGGCACTATGCACTCCTTGCACCAAATCTCTTAGAAGAGAAACAATAGAAGCTTATAAAAACATCAAATATTTCTACTCTTAAACATAAAAAACATCTTCATAGATGAAAGACATATAAACAGAAAGACTGCAAGAAATATCACATGCATTCAATGAATTCAATAATAGAGAACACCATGCATTTGGAACCAAACCTCCCTATTTGTATTCCTTTAGTAAAATATGTACATGAGTTCCTACAAATTTTTGCAATTCACCATAAGCTTCCCTATCTCTATCAAATAATAATCAACCGCTTGATTTGGGCATACAAATACATTCATTTAACCAAGAAGAGGCTTCTCGAGCCTTCCTCCCGACTACCTTTGTGTTATCCTATCAAAATTTAAGACACCTATCTATTAAGGCCTTATGATAGTAAACGACCATTACAATCAGATCCGAGCTACTGCTCAACATCTATACAATCCTATAGACATTTAATACATTACAATCCCCTTTGATCTCATGTGATGGCTCAAGCCTCCAAAACATTAAAAGGTCTTTAATTACAATATTTCCAAAACATTAAAATGATGTGCCCTTCCTTGAGTTCAAAATTGACTTGAAATGCATGCACTGGGCGCTGAGTTGTCCTCCACTCGGCCTCTTTAAGTGTTGATAGAGATGCTCCTACATCATACTCCCCAACTAAGAAAAACATGAGCTCCTACTCATGGCATTGTTGCTGCTATAGCTGAATCCCTTCTGGGTCCCAAACCTTAATTTGGAATTGTCTCCTTGTCTCTTTCCCTTGTTCTTGATGTTGTTGTTCCCCTGTTGTTGCAGACTCTTCTCCTGGTTTTCAAACCTTGAACTATATGGATTCACCTAATTTTTCACTGCATTGTTCTCTGGTCTCCTTGGATAACCTTTTCATCAACCCTCTCAACTCCATGATCTCCTTGTTCAATTTATCCTCTGATAGGTTCTTTTTCTACAACTCTTTGTCATCCCCTGGTAATCAACTTGTTGCAGGTTTATGCTATTGCTACCCACTGGTTGCTTCTCCTTCTCACTTATTGTTTTAGGACTCTGTCTTTCATGAAGGTTCTCCTCTCTATTTTTCATAACTGCCTCCTCCTGGTAATATTCTCCTACCTTCAGGTGGTTTAACCATTTTTCCAACATCTCTATTTCCTTCTCCCACTGAGTGGGTGCCAAATCTGAATACTCCTCTGGGGATTTTCTCTGGTTCACCACTATGCAAGTTTTCTCTCCCTTTTCTTCCTTGTGAATAGAACTTGACTTCTATCCATTCTCCTCCCTTTTGACAGTCTCCAATGACCATCTCTTTGTTGCACCTGCTACCACACACAAGCTGTTAGTTTCAAAAACCTCAGGTTCTTTAGCCTCTTCTTGGGATGTATTATGCATCACTTCCTCACAAACATGAGCATCTGTAAAATTCATTTAGAGAGATATACAGATCTCTCCTATCCTCATATTACAATACTCGGGATTTCCTTCCTCCTCCAAAGGTTCCTTCTCACTCATGAGAAGTATGCTTGAACTAGCCTCCTCTTTAGTTCCTCTCTCTCTTATTGGCAATAAAATATGTGTATGACCATTCCTTTCGAGGTTGTAAGTGTTTTTCCTCCCATCATGTATGACCTTCCTGTCATATTGCCATGGTCTCCCCAACAAAACATGACAAACGTCCATGGGTATGACATCACCCATAATTTCATCTCTATACCCACCAATCTTAAATTTGACTTTGCATTGTCGACTTACCATCACTTGGTGTCTCTCCTGCAACCACGATACCTTGTACGATTTTGGATGTGCAGTTGTCTCTAGCTCCAAGTTCTCCATCATTTATGTGGACACTAAATTATCAGTGCTCCCACTGTCAATTATTACCTTGCATACCATGTCCTTGGTCTTGCAAGTAGTCCTAAATAGAATGTTCCTATAAACAGGATCTTTCACCTCTTTCTCTAGTTTCAAGAGGACCTTCCTCATCATGAGTGATGTTCCTTCCTCTGTTGCTTTTGCTTCCATCTTTGTCTCCATCTCCTTCTATTGTGCTTCAAATATGTGAGCTCCTTTGGCTCCTGTATTATTTCTCTTGGGACATTCCCAAGACATATATCCTGTCTTCCCATAGGCGTAGCATCTCCCTTCCCCACCTCTGCCTCTTCCTCTTACTTGAGTAAATGAGTTTCTGCCACCATAGTTTCCACCCCTAGAGATTTCTCCTCTAGTATCTTTCACCTAGTTGTCAGAGCTGTTAACACATAAGATTGATCATGTTCTCCAAGGATTATATCATTCCATAAAATAAAATCCTCCTTGGAGTATGCAAGCTATGGTTGAGTTGGCGCTGTGAACTAGTTACAGAAGAAGGTTGTAGGTTGGATAGGTTGCAAGCATCCTGGTGCAAGTATGAAATTACCAGGATCAACCTCATATCCATCAGGTACTCCATGGGATTTTTTATCTTGTTTGGAGGTAATGAAGGGTTTTTCTACTTTATTCTCCTTTGGTGCTACGAACTGTCTTAGGTGCTACATATTTAGACATATGCTACAAAATGTGTTGCTGAAACTCTGTTTTAAGACTGCTGAACTGGCATTTTTGACCAGTTGACATCCAGGAGGATTTCCAGGTGAACCAAGATGAATTTTAAAAATCCAAAGGAGGTTATTGTCAAGCATGTACCAAATAACATTAACCTCTTTCATTTTTCAAATAGGTGTCACGGATTGGGATATTCGAAGGAATATTTGAGGCCAATTGTTTCAGTTTTCATGATTTCATGTTTGAGACATGTTTTTGTGACACCTATTGTGGCCAGATGGAGATGAATTTAACAAAACTGAGAGAGGTTTCTCTTCATAACAAGCTTATATACAAACACCACTCTCATATTTTACACAAATGTTATGGTTTGATAATTACAAGTGGCATTTTGAGGCCTATTTTTCATAATTTTGCCTCCTGAAAAGCAGGAAATTAGTTAAAACGTGTCATATTTTGTTTGTAGTTGTTTCTATTTTGGGAAAGGGGTTGGAGTTCGAATGGGTGAGCTGGAAAGGACCTATATGGATATATATTCATTTTACAAGAAGGTAAGAGGGTTGGACTCTTGGCTGGAGGATCCATTTCTCTTGTTCCTAGGTGCAAAGACTCCAAATTTCATTTTGCAGTTCAATGCAGAAGTTATCTCCTTCAGGAGTTTTAGATTCATCATAGTGTTATGTTTGGATTGCAAATTTCCTATGTTATATTCATTACCATTTATTGTTAATATATTTATAGTATTTGACTGAGAGGAAATGTTTGGAATTGATTCTAGTTTAATGCTCCATTCATACATCAAATGCTTATTGTGTTGTTTGTAAATCACTGGTTCAGAATTCATTCTTGCTTAGTGCTTTGTTCTAGTAGTTTACCTCTATGTATGTTATTCTGAATCTGCAATAATAATTCATCCATGGGTAGATGCTCTTACTATGGTGGACTTCCCCCTCTTTTCAAACTCTCATTTCATAAACTCTCAATTGTTGAACATAGTGCTTACTTTGCCTCAAACCTTCAGAAATAAACCAACTAGCCATTGATTGTTAAGGCATTGAGATTTTAGGTTTTGACTCCATTGCCCAATGATACCTTTTCCTTGCTTGTCCTACCAAATTTTATAAAAACAAACGTGTTCTTATCAAAAATCTGACCTTCTGAATGTTATTGTTGAATATCTTTTGAGTCTTAGAGCCTTTTGGCCCTTGAGAGAGCCCTCTCTGATTGTATAGGTCAGAAATATAGTCTAAAGTAGGTTGAAATGGTTACCTTGGGGTTTCCTTGATATATCCCAAGGAAAATACTAAGTGATAAGATCTTGGTGCCATTGTTGGGGAACTAAAGCTATCATCTTCCTCGGGAAAGAACGACAAATCTTTAGAGCTGATTGTTGATGGTGAACAAATGTCAGATACAAGAAGGCCGCGTACCTTTCACTTGGCGACTCCACTCCTGATTAAATCAAATTTACAGACTCCACTGGAGGACGAGCTCACATGACAGAGATATGGAAGTACAATATGGAAGAATCAGGTACTCAAGCTTGAGTTTTCTTCAAGAAGTATTATTCTGTTTTATCAATATCTTCTTGTCCTTTCCTAATTTTTCCAAAAGAATTTTTCTTCATTTACTGCATTCAAATGAAGACCATGAACCCACTCTTGTATATCCTTCACTACAAAATGTAAATATACCTTGTCCTCATATAGATGATTATGACCAAGACCCTTTATCTGAGTCATATGATAACCTTGAACAACCTTGTAAGTTTTATGAAATCAAAGCTGATATACCATCTTTTGTACCTATTCTTGTATCTTCCAAGATTCAACAGAGATACAAACCTTTAAAATTGCCTTCCATTCTTCATGATTTTTCTCCAAAGCATTACAAATACCTTCCTGTTTTTGATGGAGAAATTGAGAACCTTACAGCTGAAAAACATATTCATGCTTTTGAGCATTTAATTGACCTCTTTGAAGTTGAACATGATGATGTTTGTATGCGAGTCATTTCCCAGTCTTTACGAGGGGATGTCAAGCAATGGTTTAGGCATTTGTTGCCTGAGTCAATCAACTCATGGAAGGAACTAAGTCATGATTTTTTGAAATTTTGGGGCAAAAGAAAGTCATGGGAACTATTCCTTTCAAAATTTTATGCCATGAGAAGAATGAATAATGAAACTATCTCAAATTTCAGTAAGAGATTTACTAGTCATTATTACAAAATACCCAAAGAGATCCAACCAACTGAAGGTACTGCCAAGTTATATTATGCTATGGCCTTCCATTCAGATTTCTCTTTTTATCTCTTGGAGAGGAAGTCAGTGTCTTTGCAGCAGATGTTCTATGATGCCCAAGAGGTGGAGGAAAATCTCAGAGCTTGTGGAAATCTTTCAGATAAGTTGGAGGATGAAGCATTGAGTCTTAAAAAGTATGAGAATAGGCATGGACAACAAGAAGAGGCTGATTTGGAACTGTGTTTATTTTTTCATGAGGATAATATTACAACATATTATGATCAAGTGGTTGACTCACTAGTTGTTGATCCAAATCCTCTTGCTATGGATATTCAAGAGGTTTCCAGAGTATTATGATGATTATGACATTTTTCTTCTAGAGCAACCATTTGTAGGTTCATCTCCGGGAGATGATTCTTTTTAGTAGTCTTATGAAGGTTTACAAGCCACACATTTCAGCCATGATGATAGACAACAAAAAGGTAGCGAGTTTTCTGAAGTAAATTCTCTACCCTTGTGCTTTTCTTCATTCCAATTTCTGAAAGAGAGAGTTCACCATCTTATAAACCAACAACCTTCTAAAGATGTTATTGATCCCATAGTTTGTTATGCGGAAGGTTTTACCAATTCAATTTTGCAACCATCAAGTAGTTGTGAATTTGAAAGTGAAGATGATGAAGATATAAATATTTTAAGTGATCATGGATATGAGAATAGTTAGGCAGTTTTCTATTCGAACCATTCATTTCCTAAAACTTTATTTCAAGAACAAGTTGGTCAACAAACAATTTTCCTTTCTTCCTTTGAAAATAAAAATAGCATTTCTTTTGAAGGACATCAGGGGTCATTTTCAAAGTCTTTCCAGGCTGATGGTGAGTATAAAGGATTGAAACAAAAAACAACATATGAAACTGAAGATAATTGTTTTATATGTGTTGATCAACAAGATGTTTTTCTTCATGAGATGCAAGATCCTTTTGCAACTTGTTCATAGTCAATGAGTGAGCTTAAGTTTTCAGATTTGGTCAATGATGAAACTAATTTTAAAATCTTAGATGCATTGCCTTTAATTAGGCATTCCTTGTTTCCTTTGAAGAAACATGCAAAGGATCCAACCAATGGACGAGATGCTTGCATGGCTCCATTGGATTTTTCATTTCACTTGATCAAACAACTCAGGGGATAGCTTAGGGTAGGTATGTTGTGTGAAATAAGCTTAGCACCCTAAGCATCTCTTTCAATAGTTAGTTTTTAGTTTTCATTTGGTTTCAGTTGAAGGTCACAGGTCAGAGCAGTTTGCACAGGTTAAAGGTTGGGAGAATCCCATGGATAAGTCACTAGAATTGCATGTTCTTTGATCTAAAAATGATGAAGACTTGTATTCTTGAAAATATTTGCAAGTTTTAATTTATGTGTTCTTATGCAAATGGATCAATTTTTCAAACACAACTTTTTATAGAAATAGAATATTCAATATGCATATAAACCGAAACAAATAACAGAGAACATAAAACACATAACACATCAAATGATAAAGGAGTTCACCCCTCTCTTGGGCCGCATCTCCTGGTCCATCTTCCAATGGATCTTTGTATTATTTGCTCAAAGTTCTCAAATATGTGCTTTACAATGCTCAAAATGCCAAATAGATGGCTCCAATAGCTTTAGAACGTTCAAAAACCCCTAGCTGGGCTTTTTCGGCACCTCGTTTGGCCAAAAATTGAAGAAGATAGGCTTCTTGGAAGTTCCCCTTCAAACTTGTTGTCTCTGGATCACCAAAATGCACCTCTTCCTCCTCAACCTAGCCCCCACGCACATTTATGTGTTAAAACTTAGCACTGGGTGAAATCGCACAAACAATGCAAATTGTAGGATGGTTACGCGCTAGCCCCTAACCGCCTAGGACCATGGGCATGTGAAGCACCATATGACCGCGTGCATACATATAAAGGGCCACATTTAAAACCATATGGTAATGGGACGGAGGTGCACGCCGGTGGTCCTATTGTATACACATAAGACTGGGGCTCATATGAAAAGGGGCTAATTTTAAACATATGGTTAGAGGGCGCACCGCGTCGATGGTTACATTGCAATGTATATGACTTAGCCCCGGCCCAGACCGTGCCCATTTCAAAAACATTCAAATTCAAATAAATTTTAAAAGGTATAGTGTTAAGAACCACGTGGGTGGCATGCCAGTTGGGTGGCCCTTCCCAAATCTTTTCCCCTTCCCGGAGGTTGCGGGGTCGAATCCGGCCAACAACATAAATTTTAAACCAACGCTAGGGTGACATGTGGCGGCCACTGGGTGGGCCACGTGTCAGCATTTCATTCACCATCAATGACACGTGTCATACGCCAACTTGTTCATAATTCTGCCAACCAAAACCTGCCACATGTCGTGTGACCCTGCCATGTGTCGTACGGCTCTGCCACGTGTCATACAGTTTGCCACGTCAGCATCCGTATGGACTGTACAGTCAACACATTTTTTTTGCCTATTTGTTGTTTTGAATAGAACACGATATCTCTCTCAGCCCACGTCCGTTTGAACCCAAACAACCTGCGTTGGGTTCGTGACAATGAGGCCTATGCTCCCGTTCGATTTGAAGTGATTCCAAACACTTTTAATTTTGAGCAAAATTTGATCCCCTAGATCATTCTTGGAGCCTCACAGGGAGGTCTCCATCCCCTGTGGAGCCAGATGTTAGCACATAAGATTGATCATATTCTCCAAGGATTATATCATTCCATCAAATAAAATCCTCCTCGGAGTATGCAGTCTATGGTTGAGTTGGCGCTGCGAACTAGCATTGCGAACTAGTTAAGGAAGAAGGTTGTAGGTTGGATAGGTTGCAAGCATCCTAGTGCAAGTATGAAATTACCAACATCAACCTCATAGCCATCAGGTACTCCATGAGATTTTTTATCTTGTTTGGAGGTCAGGAAAGGTTTGGCTAATTTATTCTCCTTTGGTGCTATGAACTGGCTTAGGCGCTACAGATTTAGACATGTGCTACAAAATGTGCTACTGAAACTTTGTTTTAAGACTGTTGAACTGGCATTTTTGACTAGTTGACTTCCAGGAGGATTTCCGAGTGAACCAAGATGAATTTTAAAAATACAAAGGAGTTTATTGTCAAGATATGTATTGAAGAACATTAACCTCTTTCATTTTTCAAACAGGTGTCACGGATTGGGAGATTCAAAGGAATCTTTGAGCCCAATATTTTCAGTTTTTGTGATTTCCTATTTGAGACATGTTTTTGTGATACCTATTTCGGTCAGCTAGAGATGAATTTAACACATCTGAGAGAGGTTTCTCTTCATAACGATCTTATATACAAAAATCACTCTTATATTTTACACAACTATTATGGTTTGATAATTACAAGTGGCGTTTTGAAACCTATTTTTCGGAATTTCGCTTCCTAAAAAGAAGGAAATTAGTTAAAACGTGTCATTTCTGTTTGTAGTTGTTTCTATTTTGGGAAAGGGGTTGGAGTTAGAATGGGTGAGCTGGAAAGGACCTATATGGATATATATTCATTGTAAAAGAAGGTAATAGGGTTGGACTCTTGGCTGGAGGAGCCATTTCTATTGTTCCTGGGTGTAATGACTCTGAATTTCGTTTTGCAGTTCAATGCAAAAGTTATCTCCTTCGAGAGTTTGAGATTCATCATAGTGTTATGTTTGTCTTGTAAATTTCCTATGTTATATTCATTATCATTTATTGTTAATATCTTTATATTATTTGACTGAGAGGAAATGTTTGGAATTCATTCTAGTTTAATGCTCCATTCATACAACAATATTGTGTTGTTTGTAAATCACTGGTTCAGAATTCATTCTTGCTTAATGCTTTGTTCTAGTAGTTTCCCTCTATGTATGTTCTTCTGAAGCTACAATAAGAATTCATCCATGGGTATATTCTCTTACTGTGGTGGAATTCCCCCTCTTTTCAAACTCTCATTTCATAAACTCTCAATTGTTGAACATAGTGCTTACTTTGCCTCAAACCTTCAGAAAGAAACCAACTAGCCATTGACTGTTAAGGCATTCAGATTTTAGGTTTTGAATCCATTTCCCAATAATACCTTTTCCTTGCTTGTCCTACGAAATTTTATAAAAACAAACCTGTTCTTATCAGAAATCCAACCTTTGGAATGTTATTGTTGAATATCTTTTGAGTCTTAGAGCCTTTTGGCCCTTGAGAGAGCCCTCTCTGATTGTATAGGTCAGAAATACAATCTAAAGTAGGTTGAAATGGTTACCTTGGGGTTTCCTTGATATAGCCCAAGGAAAATACCAAGTGANTTTTGAGTCTTAGAGCCTTTTGGCCCTTGAGAGAGCCCTCTCTGATTGTATAGGTCAGAAATACAATCTAAAGTAGGTTGAAATGGTTACCTTGGGGTTTCCTTGATATAGCCCAAGGAAAATACCAAGTGATAACAAGAGCTACCAGTTTCTTCTCCCACCTTCTGGATCTTTTCCATGGTTGTTCCTTCCTTTTGGTCATGATTCTTTCCTCTTCTTCGTTGGCTTTGTTTTTTGGACAAATTTTCCTCTGCTTTCAGTGCCATTTGATAAGCATCCTCTAATTTCCTTACAATCATCAGGATGATATCATCTTGTATCTCATAGCTCAGACCATTTATGTACCTGGCATTCTTTTCTTCATCACTCTCACGATGTCCTGCTCGGATGCTCAGCCTATAAAATTCTTTTGTGTATTCCTTTACCGTCAAACCCTTATGTCTCGGGTTCTACAATCTCCTGAACATATTTATCTCATAGTCCTTGGGTATGAACTTAACCTTCAGCTTGGCTACCATCCTATCCAAACTATTAATTTTCTTCTTACCCTTGCTCCTTCTATTATCCTATAGTTCATCCTATCCCAACTCTTAACTTTCTTCTTACCCTTGCTCCTTGTTTGGGTGGCCTGTAACATGATCACATGTATTCGGTGGCAAGCAGTACTCAATGACATTAAATCAAAATAAATCTGATATTTATTCATACTTACCAATCTCATCCAAACAAATTTAACGTGAATTTGATATTTATATATGTCACTCAATGTTTTTCGGTTTTGCATTAACACGTAAAACAAAACGTATTGTGAAAAGCATAGAAAAAATTATTTTTAACAAAAAAAAGTTGTCCTTTCAGCCAAAACGCGTGATTTTCATGACATGTAGCATGATCATATGTGGTTAGTGGCAGCGTCATTGAATGAAATGAAATGAAATCAAAAGCGAATTTAATATTTATTTATCTCATTCAAAGTCGGTGGTTTAGTCAATTTGTATTGCTTTTGCATATTGCAATGGTTTTAGTATTTCATTGATTAATAGAGTTTCATCATATTACTCTTTGTGACATTTCTATGGTATTTTCTCTACTATTTTTATCTTCATGTCATTCTCATTATAATTCATATTAGTAGTTGCCCATAAAACATTTACCACCATCACTCTTACCTTTTAACTGGGCCACTAAAGCGGTCACCCATCTCTCTCTGCATAATTGTTTCTATTTGTAAACTTCCCTCATTAGTTAAGCTTAGCAGGGAAATTCTTAATAAATATTAACATGATGTTTCGGTTAGGAAGTGATCTAAATAAAAATCAAAACAATAATTGTCATTCAGAAATAAAGTAGCAAGTTTCTTGTTGTTGTTGTTGTAAAAACAAATCACCCAATCTGATAAAAGGGGTGTCTTCTTGCTGAAATACAAAAAATGGTCTTTACTTCTCATTTTCCAGTGTTCTTCTCTTCTCATTTGTATTTGTTCAATGTTATTTCTTGTGTATCAGTATTGTTTTTATTGCATGTTAAATTTTATAGATAGAATTATGGATCAATTGGTATCATATCTTGGATCCAAGCTAGCTTCTACTGAGTCACAAAATTCAGAAGAGAGACCATTCAAAAAAAAAAATTCTCAATTACAAACGTCCTTCTCAGGACTTCCAGTACACACTCCTCAGGGTACTAGGTTCCTTCTCAGTGTGCCAAGGAGTTTCGTTCTTCTCAGCACAACATCCAGTGACAGATCAACATCTGTGGTGAATTAAATTATGTCGTTGCGAAGAGAATCGTCTATAGAGGATTTTGCATCCACTTCCACAACTCCAATTTAGGATTTAACAATGGCTCTCCAAGATCTACTCTATCTGCAACAACGTCGAGCTCCAACACCCATGCAACTCGATACACCCTACCAATTACCGAAATTTGTGAGCCAAATGAATGGTGATAATGTTGATTCTTGGCTTTGCAGTCTTTCCCAATACTTTTGTACTTGTCCTGAGATGACATAAGGCATGAAGATTCAAATCATTGGTATGCAACTCGAAGGCATTGCACAGACATGGTGCGATACTCATATGGATAATTATTCCTAGGTCATGGACAGAGGTGACCTGATTGAGACACAAACACCACACATTATGACGTGGGATGGATTTTTTCAGCCTCTCAGAGAGTGCTTCTACCCATCGGGCTATCACCAGAACCTCCTTGCCAGATGGTTGCAGCTCTGACAACTTGTCAATTAGTCTGTTCAAGGATACATTGACATCTTCTGCAAACTGTGCATCCAACTCCACATCACTGATCCCGAAGAGGTATTGATTGTCAAGTTTAATTATGTTATTTCTAAGCATTCGTCATGAAGTAGATATGTTTGACAATGCTTCCTTGGAAAAGGATGTTCTTTGAACTTTGGTTGTGGAACGTAACTTGTGGTACCTCGACTCCGTTCTTCTCAAGCTCAAGCTAGACCATCCACCCCTGGTAATTCTCCTACTCTCTCATCAACTAGCTCACAGTCCTTCTCCACCTCATATTGTAATGCACCCTAGTGTTATTTCCATAAGACCAATTCAGACTCTTCTGCCAACGGTTGCGCACTTAAGAATCTGTGCCCAAACAAAACTTTGTTTGTCAAGATTGCTCTGACTGACTCCCCTGGAAATCCTGAGGTGGTTTCCCTTGATAACCCTATTGAAGCAGATCCATCCCTCATTTTAATGACTACCAATGAACTAGGCACAACTACTATTCCTCTCTTTATCCATAATATCTAGATCAAACACAAATTTTCCACCCTCATTATGGACAACGACAGCCAAAAGAACCTCGTCTCATAGGACTTGGTACAATGCCTTCAACTACCCACTACTTCACACCTAGCCCCATACCAACTTGGTTGGGTACAAAAGGGTGGTCCTCGTCTCACATTTTCTCGATGTTGTGTGGTCACTTTCACCATTGGTCCATTTCACGATATTGTCACATGTGATGTCTCCCCTCTAGATTGTGTAGAATTCTTACTAGGCCTCCCCTACCAACAAGCCCGACACGTTGTACACCATGCCAAATCCCACCAATATAATCTGTAACTGGATGGTCGCACTTATGTTCTCACATCATCTGCTCCTAAACCCACTCCGTCACTTATCAACAAAGCAACAATTAAGCAAGTCAATATCAACAAATGTGTCTCCTTGTGCTTATTGTGCCCTATTAAACCTAATAATTTGTCCACTCCTACACCTTTGGACATGCTCCCCTTGCTAGAATAATTTGTTGATGTATTTACACAGCCCACAGGATTACCTCCATGTCACTCTATTGAGCATTCCATTGACTTCATACTTAGCGCATCCTTACCCAACACCCCTTCCTACCGCCTTGCACCTCGAGAAGCTTCTGAAATTGAATGCCAAATTAACCAACTTTTGGAATCTAGCCACATAAATCCTTCATCGTCGCACCGTGCATCCCCTACCTTTATTATCCCAAAGAAATAAAATTTTGAGTGGCACCTTGTAACTGACTATCATGCCCTCAATAAAGGCATTGTTAAAAACTGATATCCCCTTCCCCAGATTGAGGATTTGTTGGAAAACCTATAAGGGGATTGCTTCTTCACTAAGATGGAATTGACAACCGAGTGTCATCAAGTGCACATGCAGACATGAGACACATGGAAGACATCGTTTAAGACCAAATTCAGACTTTTTGAGTGGATGGTAAAGCCATTCGGTTTGATGAATGCACCCGCCACATTCATGCGCCTCATTAATGACATCTTTAGACCACACCTGGTTAAGTTTGTTTTTGTTTATTTTGATGATATTTTGATCTTCATTAACTCTTGGCAAGACCATTTTCAACATGTGTGCAGAGTGATTGAATTATCACGTGAGCATAAGTTGCAGGTGAAGGAAAAGAAGTCCTTCTTTGGAAAAACTTCTTTCCAGTACTTGGGCTTCATAGTGGATACCCAAGGTGTGCACCTAGATCCCTCATGGGTCCAGGCTTTTTCATAATGGCCCACTCCCTCTAATACACATGACCTCAAAATTTTCATGGGGGGAATCGATTTCTATAGAAAATTTGTATTCCACTTCTCACAATTGGCTTGACCTTTGCATCAATTGTCACATCAAGCAAATTTTCGGTGGACCCCAGAGGTTGAGTGTCATTTTATGAAATTGAATAAAACATTATGTTAAACCCCTGTTATAGGACTGTCAGACACAAATTGACCCTTTGAGATCGAGACAGATGCATCTCAATTCACCATTGGGGTTGTAATTAAATAAGGAGGTCATCCAATAGCGTATGACTTAGAGACTCTTACAAAAGTGAGAGTCAATTACAACATTTATGACAAGAGTTTTTTTATCTTGGTACATGAACTCAAGCAATGGAACTGCTACATTTTGGGTAAATAACACATCCTGCATACTGACCACCATCCGTTGATATTGATCAATTCCCAAAGTAAGATGTAGGAACAACGCCATTTAAAGTAGGCAGCGTATCTTCAATAGTTTCACCTAGTTATTAAATATAAGAAGGGGACCTCCAATAATATGGCATACTTGTGAAGTCACCCCCCAATGTAGGCTATGCACATTTTAGAAGTGCGTTGTGCAGGTTATGATGGATGGAAGGGCATTTACACTACATATCCATGTTTCAATGAAATTTGGCTAGCTTTGCAACAACCTATGATCATCAACTAGACTCTCTTTCTAGACTACATCATTCGTGAAGGGCGACTCTACAAACTCAATAAGTTATGTGTGTCGCAGACAAAAGACCATCTCATTATAATATGAGAATCACACGCCTCTTCTTGTGGTGGGAATTTTGGCACAACCAAAACCATCCTCAATCTCCAATTCCATTTCTACTGGCCTGCACTGTCCAAACATGTGGAAAAATTCATTCATACTTGCTCCCTCTATTCACAAAGTAAACCATCTAACCGTTTGCATGGTCTCTACCAACCTCTACTAGTTCCTTCTTGTCCATGGGAATCCATTTCCATGAAATTTTTGAGTGGTCTCCCTACCACATTTCACAAGCATGATACTATTTGGGTTGTATTTTTTCGTTTCTCTAAGATGGATCTATTAATTCCTTGTCATAAAACTCCAACAATGGCACAAACTGCTAACCTATTTTTCCACCATGTGTGGCCCCATTACGAATTACCCAGTAGTATCATTTCATATCGTGACTCTTGCTTCCTCAATACCTTCTGGCATACTCTATGGTATTCGCTCGGATGCCAACTCCATTTTTCCACTGCATTTCACCCTCAAACTGACAACCAAACAAAGGTTTTCAACCATACTCTAGTCCACTCTCTTCATAGCTACTTTGCCAAAAACAAGCAGTGAGACTCTTATCTGTACATCATTCAACACAGTTATAACAGGGCCACCCACTCCTCCATTGGCTTCTCACCCTTCGAGGTTTTTCTAGGATTTCATCCAAGTGCTCCCTCATAGTTACCACTAACTCATGCACCCCTAGGGTCTGCACGAAAACAACACTTGAGCAACAATCAACGTAGAGTTTCAGCCACAACATTGCACAATGACATTCCCAAGTAGCAGAGGCATTGCAAGTAGCACAAGAGCGCGCCAAGAAGAAACATGATAAATGATGCACACCATTGGTTTTTTATCCTAGCGATCGAGTGTGGATATCACCAGACAAGAACCGCTTTCGAAGACAACATCATAAGCTCCACCCTTTTCACTACGGTCCATACACCATGATTGAAAGGACTTGAGAGAATGCCTATCATTTGGACTTACGACCACAACTTGGCATCCACAATGTGCTCAATGTCAACAATCTTACGTTGTTCGAGCCACCACTCCTTGAGGAAAATGTCATGATACATCATCCAGTGGAAAATATACCATATTTTCATCCTCCTTTGCTTACAGGCACCATTCTAGACTCTCGGACTCACAACACTTGCCAACAAAAATATGTTTTCTACCTTGTGGGCTGCAAGGGCCAAAAACATATGCAGGCCAAGTGAATGTGTCCAACAACATTGCAACGTTATTTCCCTCACTTGCTGGCGGAAACAATAATGCTTCCAGATCTAACTAGGAAGGAATTGGGCCACCAAAGTGGGCACCCATCTCGCATAGTTGTTTCTATTTGTAAATTTCCCTCGCAAGTCTAGCTGAGCAGGACCATTCCTAATAAAGATTAGCATGATGTTTCTATTAGGAAATGAACTAAATAAAAATTGAAACAATGCTTGTTAGTTAGAAATAAAGTAGAAAGTCTCTTGTTGTTGTTGTAAACAAAAATCACCCCATCTAATAAAAAGAGGTGTCTTCTTGCTGAAATACAAGAAATGGTCTTTACTTCTTATTTTCCACTATTCTTATCTTTTCATTTGCATTTGTGCAAAATTATTTCGTGTGTATCAGTCTTGTTGTTATTGCATGTTAATTGTTATAGATAGAATTGTGGATCACTAACTTATCAATTTTATCAAAAGAAAGTTAGAGTTACTTATTGATGCTACTCATGTGGTTCTGAAGTTGTTCATGGATTGCATTAGCTGACTATGTGAGGGACTTGATAGCTAGAATTACTTCATTAATCTTGTCTTCCATTGTGAACGTGCTTTTAATTATGAGTCATGCAACCATAAGAACAAATATCGAGGAAGTACACCAATGCAATTAAGATCATGAGAGGATGTTGTTGAGATAGGTCATTGTTAAGAGTCTCATCTAGTATAGGTCCACAAGGTCCATTTGAAGGGTTACGCAAGAACTATATCAACATGTTTAGCATCACGAGAGGATTATTTTGAGATATGTCTCCTATAATAGTCTAGTTTGGTCGGGGGCATTTTTTAACTCTTTTCAAAGTATTTACTCTTGCTTGAATATTATTATAATGATGAAATTCTCTAATTCTTTATATTCCAAGTATGTAGGATTTTTTCTACTTGTGTTGTAGATGATAAAGTTTGCAAGGTTCTAAGATAAAGGAGTGTTAGGTGTTATAACTCTCTGATATACTTGAGGGTTTCCAAGAATAGTACTCGATCGATCTTTCAAAGTACTAAATAAGGAGGATCAATTGTACCTTTAATTATACTATTCAATTTCCTAGTATGTAAGTGTGATCTCCACAAGTGTTGTCCTCAATGTACTATAAAAATAAGAACATTGATGTGTTTATGTAAAGATCGTTTCATATGTATCTAGGAGTCTTCCATTATACCCAAGGACATGTGGAAGTTCAGATATGTATACAGATTTTGTCTAATGTGGTAGTACTTGTCATGATCAACATAGGTGTACAAGGGCATCCTACTAAGGGACTGCACTTGTATTCACTAGTTGTATTCTTTCAAGCCACATTTTTACTCATTGAACAATAGGTTGTGTTAAAATATGTTGTAATACATCTCTAGCCTAAAATATTTTCTCTGAAGATTAGGTGCATATTGGCACAAAAAAGTGCTTTGATACCACTTGTGGGGTATCTTGATTGTTGAAATAGAAAAACCAAAGAAATATTGACAAAAATACAACTGCAAAAAGAAAATAAAATAGAACCAAAGTTTTGAAGTTGCAACAATAAACAAATCTTTATTGATATTCTAAATACGAAGCAATGATCACATGCCTCCTCAAGAGTTTCATGAGAAATTTCACCCTGCAGACAAGTTGAACTCCAATTTGGACCAAGACCCCTTCTTTGGTCCAAAGGAAGAAGAAAACAAGTGGTTACTACTTCCTTTTAGATCTAGTTCCTTAAACTATAGATAGAAGAAGGGAGACTTACTTGTTTCTTGAAGTTTTTCGTCGCCGCTCCAATTCCTTAAAAAACCAAAGAGACCTGCAAACAAGAGGAAACCAAACCTTTCTACTTCTACTAGATCTCAATAGGTAAGAACTAAATCTATCTACATTTGATTTTACATAAGCATAGACATTATAATGAACAACATAATGAAAGGAATAAACCAAGTTGATATTAAATGGAAATCCAAAAGAAGGMACTWACAAATCACGTTTGATGTTGCAACAATCTTCTCCAATCTCTCCAGTCCATCCCTTGCATGAATGTCTTGATATCAAAATGATGATGCTTCAATGAATTCCTCTCCCCTTTTCACCTTGAATTGCCTACATTATATAGGGTTTAGAGGCTTAACCACCATGCCATATTTTGGGAAGTGGTTGAGGATATGACTCCACGAAGTGGGATTTTAGCCTAAGATAGTGCCATGGGTTATGATTCGACCCAAACAAACCCCATATCCTTCAGAGTTGGACCTTAGAAAAAGGTGGAATTCCATAACTTCCTCTAACCACATCAACAATCCCTCAAAGAAGAGTGCATATTGTTGCCAATGCTCGCTTATAATGGAGTAGGGGGAATTGATAGGAGATCAACACTCCCTATACATGGGCATGGGGCGTTGACTTTCAAAAGCCTCCAAAAAATGGTCAAAATTTCAAGTAAAAGGCATGGTTCCGGCTTTGAAATGATGGGTTTCTTCCTCCAAAATTACTTAGGGATTATGACAAATGTTATTTAATGGTGTCAAAGGGTTATGGCACTTAATAATGTGAATGCAACACTTAGTAAGGTGCATAAAACACTTGACAAAGTGCATGCAACACTTAATAAGGTGCATACAACACTTTACGATAGTTGCAACACTTAGGTGTAAATAGATGTGACACTTAAGTGTGACATTTTGATGTGTAACATATGCCCCTAAAGTGTGAGGTTAGAAGAGAAACCGATGGCCAAAACACTTTACAAAAATATCGATGCAAGGGTGTTGGAGTAGGAGACCCTGGAAGAAGTTGCAAACAACCCTCAAACAATATATATGTATCATTCCCGAGGTAGGCATAGTTATGCTTAGAATACAAACTAACTCAAAGCATGGACATCAACCAATACACTGCGGATCCATGAAAATAATAACTAAGGATATGGCCACCAAACACACAATTTGGATCCATACCTCCATGACTTAATCAGGTCGTAGCCACAAAAAAAGTATAGAGTAGAGCTACAATATGACAACAACATGGCCACAGACTAACACAAAGTTGATCTATGTGACAATGTATATTAGTAAGATTATTCTCCATCGCAGTTTGGGCTAGGCACATAACACTGGTTACTACTTCCTTTTATATCTAGTTCCTTAACCTATATATAGAAGAAGGGAGACTTACTCGTTTCCTGAAGTTTTCCCTTTCTTCTTCAATTCCTTCAACAAAAAAATAGACTTACAAACAAGAGGCAACCAAACCTTTTTACTTCTACTAGATCTCATTAGGTAAGAACTAAATATATCTACATTCAATTTGACATAAGCATAGACATTATAAACCAAGTTGATATTAAATGAAAATCCAAAATAAATCACTTACAAATCAAGTTTAATGTTGCAACAATCTTCTCCAAGCTCTCCAGTCCAACCCTTGCATGAATGTATTGAGATCAAAATGATGATGCTTCAATGGATTCCTCTCCCCTTTTCATCCTGGAATGCCCTCATTATATAGGTTTTAGAGTCTTAACCACCATGAGATATTTTGGGAAGTGGTTGAGGATATGACTCCACGAGGTGGAATTTCAACCTAATATAGTGCCATGGGTTATGATTCGACCCAAAAAAACCTCATCGCCTTCGGAGTAAGACCTTAGAAAAAGGTGGAATTCCATAACTTCCTCTAACCACATCAACGCTCCCTCAAAGAAGAGCACATAGTGTTGCCAACACTCCCCTATAATGGAGTAGGGGGCGTTGATAGGATATCAATTCTCCCTATACATGGGCAGCGGGGCGTTGACCTTCAAAAGCCTCCAAAAAATGGTGAAAATTCCAAGTAAAAGACATGGTTTTGGCTCTCAAATGACAAGTTTCTTCCTCCAAAATGACTTAGGGATTATGAAAAATGTTCTTTGATGGTGTCAAAGGTTACGACACTCAGTAAAGTGTATGCAACACTTATTAAGGTGCATACGACACTTGAAAAAATGCATGCGACACTTAATAAGGTACATACGACACTTTACGACACTTGCGACACTTAGGTGTAAATAGATGCGACACTTAAGTGTGAAATTTTGATGTGTAATAGAGAGGACTATCTTTTATTGAGCATAGCTCCAATATAATACTAATGACTTGACACCCAATTAAGCTACTGCTATAAATAGTTTATATCTACTCCATACCATAATGAGACTAAATATTGTTGATTAATTGGGTTGGCTGTCATTTATGTCAACCCTTGAAGAAAGTCCGATAGCAAATTCTGGTAGCCCCAACAATATGATTAAGGGAATTCAATTTGATTGATGTATAATGGTATGAAGTTTAATATATTTGTAGGTAAGACTAGTCTAGATGGATAACACATGTCATGCCATTTTCAGTGATATGCATAATGTCACATAACTCCTCATGGTTAGAGAGTTATGGCCTGGTGAAGTGGAGAACCCTCATGAGTTATCTAGAAGGTCAAAGAAGTCAAATTAATTCTAGAAGCTCCTAGAAGAAGTTGACTAGTCAAGTGGGTGAAACTAGGATTTAATCATTGGTATAGTTGTTGCATTAGGAAAATAATTAAAAATAAATTAGTTGCAACAAAAAGTTGTGAGTTTGGTAATTATGGTAAAGTAGTTGTGATGAGAAGATTGAATAGTCAAAGTGGTTGACCAAGAAATAAATTAAATA
>ML777385.1:578167-595143 GCA_009831015.1 Picea engelmannii | reverse complement strand
ATAACAAAGTTAGTTGTGACTAGGAGTGGAGAACTTACTATTTGTGGAAAGTGGTTAAGTTAAGTGGACAAAGTGGTTAAGTTAAGTGGAAAAGTGGTTAGAAGTGGGTTATCCCTAAAATAATGAAAGTGTGTTAAGTTGGTTAGAAGGTAACCCCTTGAGGAAGCTACATGGAAGTATAAATAAGAGAGAAAGGCTCTCCCATTAACACCTATTTAATATCATTGAATATCTATTTTGTGAAAATTTATTTCGGTAGGTATTATTGATAGAGAAAAATTGTGGTAGGAAACGTATGGTAGAAAAAGTGTGGCAGAAAAAGTGTGGAAGAAAAAGTGCAGCAGAAAAACTGTGGCAAGAAAAGTGCGGCAGAAAAATTGCAGGAGGAAAAGTGCGGCAGAAAATCCGTTGTAGAAAAAGTTCAGTAGAAAAATCACGGCGGAAAAAGTGCGGAGGAAAAATAGTAACAGAAAAATCCCGACAGCAAAATCGCGGCAACAGAACACTACAAGAAGAAAAAAGCTATGGTTTTCATATGTGTAGTGTTGAATTTATGAACTTGGTTAAGGGTTTGCCTTGTAAATCTATTGGATTCCCTCTTGGAAGTTTAGGGCTTGTTTTAGAGTTTATTTGAGGCAGATGTATTGAAGTTTAGTATTGATTCATGTTTGAGGGTTTTTGGTTGAGGTATGTTGCTGAAGTTATTGGTACAGATAGAGGTTGTTTAATAGTGAGGTTCTAGCACATGGTTTGAGGTGCAAACTTGTAGTACAGTGTTTGAGATATATGTGATGATATAATATTGGTTGATGAGTATACAATGACATGTTTCTCAGTGACAGATTTGACAGAGCAGGTTGTGACAGTGACATATTTAGTTTCTACATTTGGCAATTATATTTCAGGGAAGTTGGATAGGGTAATGATAGGTGGTTGTAGCCACCTTCTGGTTGTAGACAGAGAACATAGGGGGTTGTAGCCTCCTTCTGGTTGTATCCAGAGAATTGGGGAGTTGGAGCTTCCCTTAGGTTGTAGCCTGAAAATACGGGGTCGGAGCCTCCTTGTAGTTGTAGCTGGAAAACAAAGGAAGTTGGTGCTTCCAATGAATGTAATTCTTAAAGACAAATAAGAAAAAACATTATGTGGTTTTCTCCCACATTGGGTTTCCACGTAAAAAATACCGGTGTACTGTGTATGTGTATGATTGTTCATTTGTTCATGGTTTATTTACTCTACACTTATTGGATGATAATATTATATTAATCATTAAGATAAATAACACTTGCATATTGTGGTTAAAAGGATTAAAAACCTCTATTACTGATTCATCCGCCCTCTTAGTAATCCAACAATTGGTATCAGAGCAGGTTCCTTCAGAAATCGGTTTAACCACTAAAATGTAGATCATGGAGAGAAACAATATGTATAAAAATGGAATACCACAATTTGATGGACAAAAGTATGCATTATAGAGAAGAAGGATGAAAACATATGTACAGGAACATGGATTTGAAGTTTGGCAATCAATTTTAGATGGATACAAGGATTAACCAACAGTTCTGCTAACAAATGACAACGAAAAGAAATTCAGTCTAAATAATTCAATAGCCACACATGCACTTCTGAATGGTCTTTGTGATTCAGTATATACCAAAGTTGTACATTGTATCTCTGCTAAAATTATTTGGGAAAAACTTCAAAATATTTATGAAGGAGATTCAAAAGTCAAAGCAACAAAGCTTCAAACTTACAGAGGTCAATTCGAACAACTAAAGATGAAGGAAGATGAGAATATTGCAGCTTACTTCTTATGAGTTGATGAAACAATGGATGTAATCATAGGATTGAGAGAAGAAATTGAAGAATATGTAATTGTTCAAAAGGTATTAATATCTTTTCCAATGAGATTTGATCCTAAGATCTCAGCACTAGAAGAAAGAGAAGATCTAGACTCAATAAGCATGGATGAACTACATGGAATCTTCATAGCATATGAAATGAGAACTAAACAGGAAAATCCAGGAATAAAAGAAGTAACATTAAAGCATCCAAAAGGTCAAAGAAAAAGGGTGATAAAAAAGAAAAAGAATATAGCAGTGACAAAGACATCTCAGAATACAATGAAGAAGAGGTCAACTTTGTCAGAAGATTGAAAAAAGGAACCGACGATAGATTACAAAGGTAAGCTTCCATTGATTTGTTTTAATTGTGATGGTATTGATCATTTTGCTAACCAATTTCCTCATAAGAAAAAGAAAAGAAATGATGAAGATGATTCAAATAACAAACAAACATATAAAGACAATAGAACAAAAAATAAACTCTTCAAGAAACATTTCTGCACCAAAGAAGACAACTCCTCATCAGATGAAGATGAAATCAGTGAAAGTGAGATAGAAATAGTTCTATTCATGGAAATAGAATATTCTGATAAATAAGACACCGAAGAAGAATATGAAGAGACAACATTTGACTACCGAGAATAACTGTTGAGTGCTATAGAAGTTATAAAAAGAGAAAAGAAGAAAAATAAGAATCTCCAAGAAAAACTAGACAAGAAAGAAGACACTCAAGACCTAGAGAAGATGATCATGGAATTGAAGGTTCAAATAGAAGAAGATAAAATAATTGAAGAAACAGTCAAAGAACAATTAGAAGAAAGAGACATGATCATTGGAAATTTGGAAGTAGAGATTGTCACATTGAGAAAATATCTTCAAAATAAAAATATGTAGAACAACTCAAAAGTTTTGGATGACATTATCAATAGTCAAAGGACTAATCATGACAAGTTTGGACTTGGATACAATTAGAAAAAAAATGGATCAAGCTCCAAAACGACAAAGAAAGAAACATATCCAAAAAGCTATGCAGAAACAGTCATAGGGGATAGGAAGTTCTACAAGGAATATTGTTGGAATAGGGGCAGACCCAGGGTTCAACGCTTCAACAACGCACCAACAAAAAACCTAACTACTGACTCTTTCAACTATACTTGTGAAGCAGATGAAGTCTCACCCGAGGTAGAGGAAAGGGTGGTTACAGGACTCAAGTTTCTGAAACCTTAGCTGGGACACAGATTTATGATTACACCATTCTAACAAAGCACTTAAGAGGTAACATTCATCAGTATTTAACCCTTATTCACATCGCAGGTCCAAACCCTAATTACAGAAAAACTCAGTATTCAACCAGATCTAACACATCTAAGCACTTAGCACATGGAAAGAGATCAGATCTAGAATTCATTCACACATATAAGCACTAATATAACATACCACATTCATCTAAACATTCATTACTGCACTTAAGCTTAAATTATATACACAAGACAATAACCATAATGTATAAAGCAACCATAACATAGGATATACGTGGTTCACCTCAGTATGGGGCTATGTCCACCAACTCTTCTCTTCTTTATTATCTTCTGTCAAGCTTCTTACAGGTACAGGGCATCAAAACCCTACTCCACAAAGGACAGGATATCTGTACGGACCTCGCCAGATCCTCCTTCCCTGAGTTAGATCACATCACAAAGACTCCTTACACAATTTGTGTACAAAGCACTACAGATGACCCACACTTAGCTCTACAGCCTCAACATACACTAAGAACATAGCCTCTTACAATTACTTGCACTTAACACAATACTTAGCACTTAACATCACATCCACACACACACACACACACCTACTTACATCGCCTATCTTTCTATTTATACATTATAAGAGGGACTAAACATGGGTAAACCCATGGGCCGACATCCCCATGCTAGTTACATAAACCCTAATCCCAAAAATGCCCTAAAAAGGGCCGAGATCTCGCAATATCCACTTCGACTTGCACTCCGCCTTTGACCAGCCTGTCGAAGTCCCAAAATAGGTAAAACATGACCAAGGATATCCAAAACTTGGTCAATTTCCAACATGCCCCCAACACTCACCTGTGACTCATCTCGAGTGACTCTGCTCTGGGTAAATCTGCCTCAAACGCCTCAAGCTTGGCTCGAGCTGCTTCACCAAGGCCTCATACTCGACGAACTCTTGAATAACTACCTTGTTCACAGGTCCCTCTAAGCATTGTTATACCGAAGTGACTACTTGTTCCAGCTCTGTTCCTCGGCCTTCAATCTCCTTAAAAAGTAGGCAAGCTGCATCCTGGACTGGCTAGAGCTTCTGAGTCACTTCTATGACTTTTCTTTGTATGGCATGGACCTGTTGCTGAGCCATGCCCTATTCTTGGGATTTTTTCATCCTCTCAACTACTGACAGGAGTTTCAATTGCACTTGTACTATTGTTGCTTGCTGCTTTTCCTCCTGGAGCTGTGACTCCAATATCTTTAGTTCAGTGTCCTCGGTAAGTCGCTCATAATTCTGTGCACTACAACTATTTATCTCTTTACATTCCATGGCTAATTCTTTGATCCTTTCAACTGAGCTCTGGGCAGTTGCTTCTCTCTGGTCTCGCACTTCTTGCAGAGTACTTGCAACTGTTTGTAGCTATAGTTATGCTATTCTCTGTTGAAGTTGTCGAATGGCTTCAACAAACTTCACCACTTAATTCTCCACTGGGTCTTCCTCCATTTTCTCTAAGCCTATCACAGAGTGAAGTGCTCTGCAGACTGCTTCTTTAACTCCAACCTGCTCCGCAAGTAACGTTTATTTATCCTGCTAGATCTGTGCTTTATCCTCTTCAAAATTGATTTGGAGGTCGTCCTTCTCTTGTTACGCAACTCGATGTTGCTCTATGACTTCCTCTTGTGCTTGCTTTAGGGCCACTATGGCCTGTTCTTTTTCTTCCTACACGTGACGAAGGCGAGCTTCGGTCACATCAACTATTTGGTGGAGTTGGGCAGACTCATCTCCCAACTCTGTTTCTTCTGGTGGTAGGGGCATAGTGGACACTGCGCAGCTGGAGTGAAGGGCTTATTGTAACCCTCTCAGTTCTGCTTCAATTCTTTCATACATGGTTTCTTGTTTGGATTTGTTTTTCTGGAAAATATCTTTCGAGGCGTCTGATACAGTTGTGATAATGAACTCGAAGTCATCGACAGTGAGCACGGTCTGCAGCTTCGGATTACTAGCTTTGGAATTCTTTCGCGATGTAGGTTTCATGGGGGAAACCTTTATTTTCTTGGATGTCTCTGTGTCATCAGAGGGATTATGTGGTGGTGTTACTTCGCCCTGCTTCTACTTGTCTTCTTCTCCATTGTTATCGTCTTTGTCTACTTCGTCACCACCTCCTCTACTAGGTGAATCTGATGCAGTCTCTTCTCATGTGCTACGTATTTCCTGTACATATTCCTTCTTTTTCTTCATTCTACTGCTGCGTGCATCATACTCTTCGTGAGTAACCACCGGACTTCCAATGAGGTTGGGGTCAAACAGTTCTTCCTGGTCAACTGGTATAAGGAACTATGTGGGCCATTCCTTAGTGATTTCTTCCAGGTCCTCCTCTATGAGCTTGTAGTAGGATTGAAGCTCTTCTTTACTTCTGTCTGTGTGCGTAGTGATATAAATAAAATGCCTATCTACGCAGAACTTCATAAGGGGCCTGAACCTGCCCAAAGTGTTCGACATCATACGAGGGAAATAATAAACATCCCTCTTCAGTTGCAGGTAGTAGGTATGGAATACTCTGTTCGACTGCCATTGTTTCCCCATATCGCTCAAATGCCAGAGCGTGGTGAAATTCCCAGCTAGTGGCTCGAATGACTCAATGTCAAGGAAAATCACACCTTCTGGCAACTCCCAAGCAGTGAATGCAATGAGGATCAACAACCAGCTAAAATGGAACTCATAGCCCTGATCCTGAGCTTCGCAATAGTCCAGTTCTAACTGATTGACTAGGTAACTGGTCTAGTTCATCTGTAGTCCTTCCACACATTTTCCTGCAAGGTCAACGACAAACCCTGTGACCTGCGTGGGTCTATTCTTTTGGACTAGCTTACCAACAATCAACTAGAAAGTAAGGAGCACCATGCCATTATGAATGGAGGCTACCTTGTAGCCTCGCATCCCCTTCTCTACATCGTCGTAGGTGTCTTTAATCTTCTGCGCCAGGGCACTATCTGTAGCCTTCCCTGGATAAAATTGTTATGGGTCTGGTCCCTACATGCTTAATCAGGTGATCTTATGGATCAACACCAGATCGATGGTGATGCATCTGTCTAGCCATAGATACCCTCCATGGAAGCATGACAACAGGATTTTAATGCACACATTAACCTCCCGATTCCTTCCAAAATGTGGTATCTTCATCACGTTGAAGATAGTGGACCTCACAATGTCCATAGTCCATGGCTGGGGGATTATCTTCGACTTCTTTCCCTTAGTCTTGGTCAAATATTTGTGAGGTGCGAGCATGTCATAGATATTGTGGTCTCCTAGGTTATAGTCACTTATCTTCAAGGTTGGAATCCTCTCCAACTACGGTTTGACTGCTTGTATTCCCTTCAGGAGGTATGTAGTGATGACTATGTAGTCGAAGTCCCTCGGGACATTGTCATGACTCACCACACCAGCCAGAGGTGGGATGTAGTCGGGCAGGATGGATGGGATTAGCTTCGCATTCGCCAAGTCATCATGATACTTGGTTCTTTTCTCGGTTGCAACTCAGGATGGTCCAAATCCATGAGTAGTCTATGGGGAGGCTTGCACTCCTCTCATCGATGAGGCTTGGATGCCTGTAGACATCACCTTCTCAACCATGAGGTCTATTAGAATATCTTCAATGGCTTTTTTTGCTGTGCTACTTTTTTCCAAAATGCACACTCGAGATCTGATATCTCAGGTCGGTGAATCAATACTTAATGTAACAAAATGTATGGAGAGGTCTCAATGATCACTACGCGAAGTCAACTAGTTCTCCATGGGCTCAGATAATCACAATTGCAAAAGTGTTCTCGGTGCAATGCTCAACAGGATAAATAGATATTCTCATAACAGACTCTTCCAACAGGCAGGAATGCCTCAATCAATGCAATTCCATCCATTATGGAGCGGTCCAAAAGGTCCAATGGCGAGCTTTCAGGCCATAACTGAGTTTCTAGCCATTTTGGAGAGTCAGTCTAATGGTCGGGATGCCTCCAATGGTCATACTTCTTCGTCGTGGCGAAGTGCCAGTATTCGTTGTTCTGATATTCCGATGAAGTTCAAGTTCTAGAAACCTTCCTTTTGCAAAGTCTTCCTTGGAACTTCTTGCAATTTTTCTAACCTGGCTTTCTTCTTTCTGAGCATTCTAGCCTTCTTTCCTGTGATCCGAATCAATGGTTTCCTCTTTCCATTATCATTCTTATCTTCTCTTGGCATGATAACTTTGCACTGTGGATGGTCTTTCATAGGATTCAAGGGAAATACTTCTTCTCTTTTTGGGGTGGGTGCTCTATTCTCTTGTACAGACATGTGTCTCCAATCTTCGTGTGTCCTTTCAAATTCGACATCCATATATTTGGTCCTTAGTAGCTTTGACTCATTCTATTGTTCTTCCAGTAAGTGCACTATTCTCCTAGCCATGAAATCTCTTAGTTCTTGCTTTTTCTATTCAAGATCCTCCTCTTCTCATTTCCTTCGTATCTAATCTTTCTCAATCCAAGTTTTTCCTAGCAATATAGCAAATGGGGCACTGTTATCAACAAACTTAATGATCTCAAATTATTCTTCTGTCGAAGTGCCATGAGAACTCATAGATGTCTGGGTAAGTCTTCCACATAGGTTTATCAACTTTCCTCTAAATAATCCTATTCCTCCTAATGAAGGAACCATAGCATGATTTCCCAAAATTTCCCAAGTTCTTTCTGTCATAATATTTACCTGTGTCTCGTCATCCAGAACAAAATCTATGTCGTAGTCTCCTATTCTTGCTTCTATGCATTCTTTCTCTTTTAAGATCTCTGATACATTGGTGTCTCTGTAATCATTCAAGGCTTATTTCATCTGTAATAATACAGTCTTTGATTCTTTCTGGGATTCTTCCATTGTCTTAGTCTCTTGGGCTCCCTCATGGTTTTATTGTCTCATATTTTCAATTTTAGCAATCATTCTAGGGCAATCCAAAAATTCATGGTCCATAGCTTTACAACAAAGACAACTAGGTCTTCTACCAGGGCATTCCTTAGCGAGATGCCCCGGTATTCTGCAACTGTAACAAAGGGTTAATCCTCTCTTTCTCTTAAATGATCCCCAACCTTTCCTGTACTGCGCACTGGGGTCACAATAACTAATCTGCATAAAATTATTTCTAGGATCCTGCATCCATTTGTTAGTCCAAACATTCTTTCTATGCATAGGAATAACATATCTTTCATTGCTTCTATCAGATATATTCATATCAAGTCATCTTTCTTCTAACTGTGCCCTAGTTCTTAATCTAGGACAAAATTTATCAAACATACCTCGATTCATTCTTTTGAAACAAAAAATTTCACTTATCTTACCTTTCTCAGAGCACAAATCTTCAAGATCTTACCTCTTTTCTTCAGATCATACTTCTATTCTTAGCACAGAGCTTCATAATTCAATTAGAATATTTCACACTAAAGCAACAGATCTACGCACAAATCTTTTCTCTTTTCTTCAGTTAACACTAATCACAGTTTTAGGTCCTGACAATGAAACCATTTGTTGGCACAGGGGCAAAACTAGGGTTCAATGCTTCAACAATGCACCAACAAAAACCCTAACTACCGGCCCTTTCGGCAACACCTGCGAATCAAATGAAGTCTCGCCCGAGGTAGAGGCATAGGTGGTTACAGGACTTAAGTGTGATTACACCATTCTAACAAAGCACTTAACAATTAACATTCTGTGATTACACCATTCTAACAAAGCACTTAACAATTAACATTCATCAGTATTTAACCCTTATTCACATCATAGGTGCAAACCCTAATTACATAACAACAAAGTATTCAACTAGATCTAAGACATCTAAGCACTTAGCACATGGGAAGATATCATATCTAGAATTCATTCACATCATGGCTGATTTTAGGGGATAAATTTCGCTCATGGGCTAATTTTCCATGTTTTTTCCAAAAACGAGATTCGCTATTTTAGAAATGATTCGCCCAAATTCTATGGGACAAAATGATTTTACCTTAAAAATCGCCAAAATTTTATAAAACTATATAAAATTATTAGAAATTTGAATATTTTTACAAAAATATTGCCAAACATTTATAGTTGGCATATGAAGGATAAGTAAGATTTGCCAAGGTCTCTACATTTTAAAATAAATTTCCATCCTTAAAATCATCCCTGATTCACATCACTAAGCACTAAGCTAACATACCACATTCATCTAAACATTCATTACTGCACTTAATCTTAAATTATATACACAAGACAATAACCATAATGTACAAAGAAACCATAACACAGGATATACGTGGTTCACCCCAGTGTGGGGCTATGTCCACCAACTCTTCTCTTCTTTATTATATTCTATCAATCTTCTTACAAGCACAAAGCATCAAAACCCTACTCCGTAGAGGATAGGAGATCTGCACGCACCTCTTCATATCCTCCTTCCTCGAGTTAGATCACATCACAAAGCCTCCTTACACAATCTATGCACAAAGCACTAAATATGACCCGCACTTAGCTCTATAGCCTCAACATACACTAAGCATAAAGCCTCTTACAATTACTTTCACTTAGCACAATACTTAGCACCTAGCATCACATCCACACACACACACACACACCTACTTACATTGCCCAGCTTTCTATTTATACATTACAAGAGGGCCTAAACATGGGTAAACCCATGGGCCAACATCTCCATGCCCATTACATAAACCCTAATCCCAAAAATACCCTAAAAATTGGCCGAGATCCCACGATCTCCGCTTTAACTTGTGCTCCGCCTTCAACCAACCTGTTGAAGTCCCAAAATGGGTCAAACATGACCAAGGATCTCCAAAACTTGGTCAAGGGACAATAAAGATCATAGGGACACTTCTCCACCAAGAAGATTCAGATTTCAGAATCAATGACAATGAGAAACAAACATGCCTAAGGAAGAAAAAATATTTAGAAGAGTAACTCCTTTCAGAAGATCTTCAACTCCCAGATATCAAACTATATTTTTTTCTTTATGTTATGCATGCAATAATTTTGGACATAGCACTGTAAATTGGAGAGCTAATAGTAGGAACATAAACAACTTTGAAAGTCATACAAAAAATTGTTATCTAGGAAGGCCTAGTGAAACACATAGAAGAAGCTACAACATGTTTGAATCATCGAGCACTGAAGTGGAATGCTTCAAGTGAAACAACTTTGGAAACATAGCCAAATATTGTAGAATGGAAGTCGCTCCTAGAAAATCACAATAGAATAACAACAGTCACAGACAGGAACCTCAGAATAGAACACGGATAAGAAATCATAATCAATATAGAAATGAAGAATGCACACTCTCTCTACAAGCTAAGAATAAGAAACCTGGTTGGTATGTTGACATTGGTAGTTCAAAGCAAATGACAGGTGATGAAGACATGTTTCTAACATTGAAAAAGGAAAGAGGTGGATCGGTCTCCTTTGGAAACGACAACTCAACTAGAATCATTGGAAAGGGCATAGTCAAAATTGAAAACAAGGATACCAAAGAAAAAATGTTCTACTAGTGGAAGATATAAAACATAATCTTCTAAGTGTAAGTCAAATGTGTGGCCAAGGTCACAAGCTTATGTTCAATTCACAAAAATGTGAGATAAGAAAAGCAGGTTCAGGAAAATTGGTTGCAACAGCTGTAATAACTTCAAGAAACATATATGTATTAACTGAAATTGGAAATGAAAAGTGTCATATAGGGAAGGAAGATTAAGTTTGGCTATGGCACAGAAGAATTGGTCACATAAAATTTGATAACCTCGTCAAGGTAAACAAAAAGGAAGCAGTCAAAGAAATGCCCCAAATCACGAAACCAACCAACACTTTATGCAAGCATTGTCAACGAGGAAAGAAAACAAAGACCAGGTTCAAATCAAAGGAATACTCAATGATAAGACCACTAGAAATTATGCATACTGATCTAGTTGGAACAAATAAACAAAGGGTTTAAAAGTTGAGAAATACTTTATGTTATTGGTTTATGATTATACAAGAATGATTGCAGTTTGTTTTCTCAGGATTAAGTTAGAATCATTTGAAAACTTCAAGGTATACAAGGAAATGGTTGAAAATGAAATGGATTCAAAAATCAAATGCTTGATATCTGATAATGGAGGAAAGTTTACTTCAAAGGAATTTATGGATTTCTGCAACAAGCATGGTATAAAAAACAATTCTTCATTGCTAGAACACCTCAACAAAATGGGGTCGACGAAAGAAAGAACATGGCATTATAGGAAATAGATCGGACAATGTTAATGGATTCCAATTTGACAGATGTTTTTTAGACACATGTAGTGCATACAATAGTTCATATTCAAAACAAAGTAATGCTCAAGAAAAAAAATGACAAAACTCCTTATGAGCTATGGAAAGGAATACCAACAAATGTGAAGCACTTCAGAGTGTTTGGAAGCAAATGCTACATCAAAAGAGAAGATGACATAATGAGAAAGTTTGATTCTAGTGTAGACAAAGGTGTACTTGTTGGTTACTCAAGTACAAGGAAATCATACAAAGGTTACAATATAAGTCTCAACAAAGTTGTGGAAAGCATCAATGTAATGGTTGATGAGATGGGTGGAAAAAAATTAAAGGAAGAAGAAAAAGATTCAATGGAACAGGTTTACAAAGAAGAATCAAAGAATGAAGAAGCAACAGAAGGGGAATATGAAGAAGATCAGATAGAAGTAGAAGAGAAAGAAAAAAAAGTACCTCCAAAGACACCTAGCAAACGAATATAGAAGAATCATCTATCAGATCAGATTATCGGGAATAAAGATGCAGGAGTTGAGACTAGAAGAATAATTCGTTCACCAGAACAACTGCACCTAGCACTCTTATCTTTGATTGAACCAAACAGTTTTGAAGAAGAAAACAAGGATGAATTTTGGATAAAGGCCATGGATGAAGAATTGGATTAGATAGAGAAGAATGACACTTGGGAATTGGTTCCAAGACCAAGGTACAAGAATGTGATCAACACAAAATGGGTCTTCATAAATAAATTGAATGAAGATGAACATGTTACCAGGAACAAATCTAGATTGGTATGTAAAGGATACACACAGTTTGAAGGTATCGACTTTGAAGAGACATTTTCCCCAGTTGTCAGAATGGAAGCAATCAAATTGATACTAGCTTATGCATGTTCAAAGAATATTAAAGTGTATCAGATGGACGCAAAATCAACTTTTCTGAATGGATAACTAGAAGAAGAAGTCTACATTGAGGAACCAAAAGGATTTCAGTTATCAAAAAATGAAGATTATGTTTGCAAATTAAAGAAGGCCTTGTATGGTCTCAAACAGTCCCCTAGAGCATGGTATTACAGACTAGACAGATACTTACAACAACAAGGGTTCAGGAAAGGAAATGCAGACAACAACCTCTACATCAAGGTAACTCAAGATAGTGTTTTATTAATTGAAGTTTATGTTGATGATATTATTTTTGGAAGTGATAATGACAGGTTGAGCCAAAAAATTTCAAAGGATGTGCATAATGAATTTGAAATGTCATTACTTGGAGAACTATCCTTCTTTTTGGGTCTTTAGATATGTCAAATAAACCAAGGGATTTTTATTTTTCAAACCAAGTATATCATAGAAATGCTAAAGATGTTCGGAATGGAAGATTGCAAACTAGTCAGTACTCCTATGCAAACCAGTTGCAAGTTAAGTAAACATGATGATTCAAAGTCTATAGATCAGAGATAGTATAGGTCAATGATTGGAAACGTACTTTATGTGACAACATCCATACCATATGTAATGTAGGCAGTTGGACATGTGGCAAGATTTCAAGCAACACCAAAGGAATCACATGTTCTAGTAGTAAAGAGGATATTCAAATATCTCAAGGGTATAGAAGATTTTGGATTATGGTATCCAAAAGGAAATGATTTATCACTTATTTCCTACACAAATGCATATTGGGTAGGTTTCATTGATGACCTATGAAGCACCAGTGGAACATCGTTCTACTTGGGTGAGTGTTTGGTATCATGGCTAAGTAAGAAACAATCATCAATATCATTATCTACAACCGAAGCAGAGTATATTGCAGCAACAACATGTTGTACACGGGTTCTATGGATGAAACAAACTCTGATATATATACAGGTTGAGTATGATGATCCCACTCCAATCTATTGTGATAATAAAAGCACCATTAGTATCTCAAAGAACCCGGTGATGCACTCTAAGATGAAGCACATTCCAATCAAGTATCACTTTCTACAGGAACAAGTTGCATAGAAGAACATCATAGTTGAATATGTGGTAACAAAAGAACAAGTGGAAGATATCTTTACAAAACCACTTCCAAGGGAAGCCTTTGAGTATATTCGCTAGAGACTCGGAGTAATTTCTACTCCAAAATGAATGCTTTTGAATTCTTATCTTATATGTCTTAGATTTACATGAGGAAGCACCATAAAGAGGATAGTTCAGGTTGGGGGAGAAATTTCAGGAAGAGTTCAGTCAGGGGGAGTAGCCCTAAGGATAGTTCAGTTAGGGGGAGTAGCCTCAGATAGGAAGTTACCTTTTCCATTGATGTCAAAGGGGGAGAGATTTATTAGAAGAAGGATAGAGAGTTATATACTTGGAGAGATACCACAGAGGCATGGTTCCAGGGGAGCGATGGTCACAGGGGGAGAATGAGTGAGATGACTTTAGTATTGCATAAAAGTGTTGCCATCAATGCCAAAGGGGAAGATTGTTGATTAATTCACCAACAAATTTGGGTCATTTTGCGACATCTATTTCGACGCTATTGCGACGTTATGTCATTGATATTGTGACAAATCTTGAGTCTCTAAAACGTCATTTTATGGCACGTGGAAATTTTGACAAACTTGAATTAACGTCGCAAGAGCGACGAACCTAGGGAACTTCTCACAATTGCGACAAAAAAAAAAATCGTCGCCAATACGACAATATAGGCAAACTAAGTGAAACCAACAATTCGTCTCAATTGCGACGACAATTTTTGTTGTTTATATAGCAAATGCGTCGCAACAATTTTTTTGTCGTCGCACTTGCGATGACAACATTTTTGTCTTATATAGCGAATTTGTCACAGGAATGACAACATTTCTTTGTTTATATAGCAAATGTGTCGCAACAAATTTTTTTTGTCGTCGCACTTGCGACGACAACTTTTTTTGTTTACATAGAGAATGAGTCACAGGAACAAAAAATTTTCTTTGTTTATATAGAAAATGCATCGCAACAATTTTGTTGTCGTTGCACTTGTGATGAAAACTATTTTTTTTATATAGCGAATGCGTTGCAGGAACGACAACAATTTTTTTTTATATAGCAAATGCATCGCAACAATTTTTATGGTCGTCGCACTTGGGACGACAACATTTTTTGTTTATATAGCAAATGCATCCCAGGAACGATAACATTTTTTTTTTTATATAGCAAATGCATTGAAACAATTTTGTTGTCGTCTCACTTGCGACGACAATATTTTTTTGTTTATATAGCGAATTCGGCGCAGGTATATTATTGTCATCGAAATTGCGACGAAAAATATTTATTTAAAGAAAAAAATAAAAATAAAAATATTTTAGGTGGCAATATTAATATTAATATTACCATATTAATAACTATCAATATAAAATGTTGACAATATTTATTATTTATATTAATAACTTCTTTTGCATGTGGACTTGGTGTTTTTTCCAACAACCAAGCAAAATCTTATGCACTTTGGAAAAGATTGAAAATTTCTAAAGGTTCATGTGCTCAATCATTGGTTGTAGTGAGGGATTCAAATACAATCATTAACCATATGGAATTCATTGTGTGCTAAAATAGTCTCATTCAAGGTTACAAGGTTACATATGAAATAAATAATGCAATATAGAAGATGAAATACTCAAAGAAAATGTATCTAAACTGAAATATGTGCTCAGGTGGTACAACAACTATTTGATAATACTTATTTCAATAGGTCAATGACAATGTATGGCTTTGATGTAAGAGTTTCACATGGTGTATTTTACAAATACAAAACACAATCCTAAGGCTCTAACACAACACTAATGACCTTCACTCAAATAATTAAATAGTAATTAGGCCTTCCAAGTGCTTCAATGTATGGTGATGCAACCCACCATAGAAAACACATGAAGGCATAAGAGGCACTATGTTTCCACTATAGGGGAAGATGAAAGGGGACCTATGGGAAAATAAATCCTCTATCTCCAAGGTCATTCTCATAACTCATATTCTTCTACAATGTGCCTTAAATGAAGCCATATACTTTCTTTGACTTATCAACCAATCCTTGAATCTATGTAAGAGGTTGGTGGGGAAAGTCTTTTCACATAATAATGGGAGCATGGGTTGAGTACATTCTTCATGCCATCGGAAGTGTAAGAGTCCTACATTCCACTAGTTATAGGTAATGTCATCCATCATTTCCACCAATGATATCATTGTCATTGACTCTAACATTGTTGGAAGCACTCTAACATTAATTCTCTACATATTTCATGTTTTATTCTCCATTTCCAACCCATGCCAATTTGGAAATTAACCAAAATCAACATCAAGAAGAGGAAAATTGAAGACTTTGGATGAAATATAGTGGTTGTAGGTGAGCATATAGGATACGGAATATAAAAATTCATCATTCACTATCCATTATATACTCTTTATATCCTTGAGAGACAAATACAGTTCTTTTAGGAAATTCTTAGAAAGAATACAATAGATCAAGCTCTTTCTATCCACACTAAAGAGAACTAGAGAGAATAATATATCTAAGGGACCATGAAGTACATAAAGTGAATATATTCCTTATGTTGCATGTTGTAGTGGAAGAGAGTTCCTTATCTATCGCAGGATGAATCAGATTCTTGTAATGCTTTGTGTTGAGAAGGTTAGGTAAGAATGTGAGTAGAAAGGTTGGGATGAGAAATACATAATCTTATTGCTTGGTTTTTTCACCATGGTGGCCTCATAGCCTAGGTTGGTGGTGGTATCTACACTAGATGGTTGTGGCTCAATGGAAATTTTCTGTTACATGACCAATCTCTTGGACCAATTTTTGTTAAAAGAAAAGTATCATTTTTTTGTTTATGAATATGCAAAATTACTATTACTCCCAGTCATAAATTTTTTTTTTGTTATTCATTCTATGTGTCATTTTTTTTTTTTCGATTTTGAATTTAAGTTTACAAGGAAATGAGGGAAAATTTCATGACGCAAGAGAAGAAAATGATTTATACCTTTTTGGAAATGTGTTTTGGATCGTGGAGGTGACCACCCTTCACACCTGCATTTTTCAAATACATTAAAAGGTTAAATGACTGAATAATAGCTAAACATCTATGAGGAAATAACCATGTACAAGTGCAAAGGAAGGCTACTAGGTGGGATTGAAACAAGAGAAATCTTAGCTCACACATACACAATACATAAGATAAGACACCATGTAAAACTCAAGTGCACCACTATATAAGGGAGTTTTAGCCTTTGGAATACATTGTGCAAGAAGATTAGATATGAAGTCTACCTAGTAAAATATCATCCCATGCTTGAGCACCCCATGCATAATCAAAATCCATCTTAACCATATGTATCTAGTGCATTGTCTACCATACAAGAGGTTCAAGATAATTGCTAAGGCTTGAAGTTCTCATAAGAATGGAGGGAGGCCATGAAGCCTAAGGAAATGGCTGGATGATATGGATTTCACTATAGTTTAAAATTGCTTAAATATTTCTAACCTACAAGGTTACATATAAAATAAATAATGCAATATAGAAGATGAAATGCTCAAAGAAAATGTGTCTAAACTGAAATATGTGCTCAGGTGGTACAACAACTATTTGAT
>ML777385.1:551794-564513 GCA_009831015.1 Picea engelmannii | reverse complement strand
CTCTATGAGACCCAAACCCATAAAATTCATTATCCCTAACACCTATAATGACTATAATCCCTTTCTCCTATCTTGTATAATCTATAACCACTATAAATTCTACAAACAATAACCCATACTACCAAGCCCTAATTTTTAAACTTTATAACCTTGAACCCTTATATTCCCTATTATACTAACACCTTTTACTCTTAATCCTTAAATTTGATTAAGTATAATTAGTAATTTATACAATATATAATCCCTATAACACCTAACCCTCGACCAATACAATTGTTAAAACCTAAACTCTAACCTATAAGCCCTAAAGAGCTAATCCCTCTGTTGGCAAATATTTAACAGACAACACATGCTTGTTTGCTTGTCATTGATGGCAAGTACAACAATGAAGATGGCATGAGTACAGAAAGTATGTAATAGATGGGCATTATGAGAAGACGCTGCAGAGAACATTCGAATAAGCTCAGAAGAGATAGTGCAGAGGACTGTTGGCAGATCATCAATGGGAATATCAGTGTAAGCGGAACAAAGTAAGCTCGGGAGGAGAATAATTTTTTATCGTTGGATCCCATTCCAAATTCTTGAAAGAAGGAGGATCGTCAGATCTGTTAGTAGACAAGAAAAATGGGTAGAAGAGGAGGATATATCTCAGGCGCCAGATCTGAGCATAAGTTCCAAGCATCATTGGATCAAGGAGAACCTGCACGTTCATTAAAGTGAAAGGAGAAGCAGGCTCACAAAATCCCAAAAGAAGGAGGACCGTCCATCTTCAGGCAGGACATGTGGAAAAAGATCATCATGTCGCTGACTGGAAAGTCAAAGGAACAGGGTTCCCTAACCTCTCAAATTCACGATATGCGAAATCACGAAACTATCTTAATCGTTAGATTGAGGTTTGTTCTGGATCGTTGATCCAGCTCCATCTCGGAGTCTCGCCTATCACGACTTGGAGTGACGAGAACCTCCATCTAAGGAACAGTGAGATACGAGATCATGAAAAAATTAGGACCATCGGATCACAAAGAACGTGGACCGTTGAGTTGAGCTCCATCTCAGAGCTTCACCTATCGTGACTTGGAGAGGCAATAAACATAACCACTGAAATCGTGATATGTGAAATCGTGATTTAATTGCAACCATCAGATCAAGGTGTGATCTGGACCGTTGATCCAACTCCATTTCGGAGATTCGTGAATCGAGACTTGGAGAGGCAAGAAACATAACCACAAGATCGTCGAAATCGCGATATGCAAAATCGCGATATGATCTGAGTTGTTGAATATGGATCAGATCTGAACTGTCGAATCATAGGACAAGTGGCAAGCAATTGGAATTTCGTTGACTTGGAGTCAACGGAGCATGGTGTGGAAACTCTTAAAATATGAAGTGCCTTTTGGCATAGCCTATGGTCACCACCTGTGGTCACGAGAAGGGAAGGAATCAGTTCAGATAAGCTCCATTTTGGGGTTTTGGGGATCGCGACTTGGAGAGTCGAGATGCCTCATCTCTAGATTCACAAAATGCAAAATCGCAAAAGCACTTTATGCATAAGTGCGTGGTCACAGCCATTGGGCACATCAATGGAAGATGGAGGAAGAAGCCAGAGGTGCTAAGCTTCACCACAGGGATCCCGAAATGCTGAATTACGAAATGGCGAAATAGGCACAAGATTATTTATTCTTAATCCAATGGTTGAAGTGAGTTTGAATATGATCGGAGGGCTACTGTTCCATCTCATAGTTAATTGATCAGTTACAAATCTGTTAGCAAAACTGATTCATGATTCTTGATCAATTGGCGTTTCAGTTGCTTAGATGGTTTTCTTTTGCCTAAGAAGATGAGAAGTGTAACTGCTGTGGGTGTAGTGCATAAAAGAAAAAGCTACAGACTGTACGTGGTTGGTTGTTCTAGATGAAAAATGAATTAAATTGTAAGAAAGGGAAAATCATAGGATGCGCAGTGTGAGACTGAAAATATGTGCAGTGTGAGATAAAACTTAGAGAAGAGTAACAGATGAGGAAAAGACTTGAAGCATAGCAGAATGACAGAACAAGTTGAAGTAGAGCAGAATGACAAAACAAGTTGAAGTAGAGTAGAATGACAAAACAAGTTGAAGTAGAGTAGAATTGCAGAACAGACAAAGGAAGAGAAGAATTGCAGAACAGTTAGAAGAAGACCAGATTTACAGAACATAGAAGAAGTGGTAAGAATCGATTTATCTGTGTAGTTGGTTGTTTAATTATTCATTTATATTCTAGGGTGGTTGGGAGGTGCTAGGGAGGAATTTTTTCCTCAAAGGTTCAAGTGGGAGCTTGAACACATGGAGTTGTAGCTTCCATCTGGTTGCAGTCAGAGAAACCAGGGTGGCAGGGTGGTGCAAGGGAGAACAAGTGTTCTCTGTTATACAGGTTGGAGCCTGTGTAATTGGAAGTTGGTGCTTCCATTCAATTGGTGCTAAAACATTAGGGAAGTTGGTGCTCCCTTCTATTGGGTGCTAGAGAAACAAGAGATTCGGTTCTCTCAAACAAATTGCAGCTTGTAAAATAGAGGTAGCAGCGTCACATTGAGTTGGTGCTCAATTATAGATGATGTACAGAACTTAAAAGACTGCCTATCATTTCGAAGAAGAAGAGGTTTTCTCCCTTTATGGGTGTTGGTCACTACAATTGCTTATTTAATCTAAACAATCAAGTGCTACATAAATTGTCAACCCGGGGAAGTCTGTTTATTTCAAAGGTAACCACGCAGTATATATGCTCAATCTCAAAAGCAACCTAGAGTTGTAGTAAAAAATATATTAATCACACTTTCCTTGAATAAACTGAAGTTCTGACTTGAATTACAGGAAAGAAACCTACCTATTGCAGAGCTTAAATAAATGATTAATTTGAAGAATCCTGGATTACATTAAAATAACAACAAGATGTTGCAACAGGAAAAACCAACTATTCTGTAACCAGAGAACAGGACCCTAATTCCCAAGCAGGAATCTTCAGCACCTATTTCCGATCATCACACTTCATGAACTCATTGCTTGACTGAAACAATTGGCACACATTGAAGACTAACTAATTCTTAACAGAGAACATGACGCTAATTCCTAAACAAGAATCTTCAGCACCAGTATCTGATTAGCACACTCATGAAAATAATTGAAGGCTAACTATTTATAACAGAGAACGAGACCCTAATTCCTTCCCAAGCAGGAACCTTCAGCACCAGTCTTTGATTAACAGACTCATGAAAATAATTGAAGGCTAACTATTTCTAACAGAGAATAGGACCCTAATTCCTTCCCAAGCAGGAACCTTCAACACCAGTCTCTGATTAGCACACTCATGAAAATAATTGAAGGATAACTATTTCTAACAGAGAGCAGGACCCTAATTCCTTCCCAAGAAGGAACCTTCAGCACCAGTCTCTGATTACCAAGATTTCATAAATTCATCACACAGGATTGCTAACTGAAATGATTAACAGTTACCCAAGCATGAACCACATGAAAACAATGTAACATTCAGTAAAGCAGAGTTTTTAACAAGACAGAGTTCAATAGTATTTCAACAAAGCAGAATTCATTAAAGTAGTGTTTCAGCAAAACATAAATTAATCAAGGCATAAACAAAGATCACACTAACACACTATAAAACTAACGAGTGAATCTTGTGAAGAAGGTGGGCCCTCCCTTCTCACAAGGTTCCCCTGAAACGAAAAGGCTAGAGAGAAATGCTCATAACAGTCTTTTATTCATCTATCAATGTATCATATTACAATCTAAAATGAAGTACGTCCTTCTCTATAAACCCTTCTTAGTACAAAAACTGAAGATCCTCGAATGATGATTTCCTCTTATTTAAAGAGGAGAATCCCTTCGATACAATTGATCAACAAATTACAGGTGTATATCTGGGTCCTATTCTTAGTTAGATCAACTTTCTAAACTGGAATAGGGTCTCCTAGTCTCCCGCAACAGAATGCTATTACGAGTGCTGAGTGAGGTGTTTCTGTTACAGCTGGAGTAACAAATCTTTATTTGTTTCTTGTTATTATTGTTGTATGTTGTTTCGGCATCGCAAATCGTGGGTTGTTTCAGCCACGGGATTTGTGTTTTGACTATTTTATCACTTCTCAGGCAGTAGTGATGGTTGATGCTTGGCTCACGGTGTAGCTATTGTAGTCAATCTGTGTGAGTTGCTATTCAACATCGTTGACCACAGACTGTGTAACAACTTCTTCTGTGTTTCAACATCATTGACCATGGACTGTGTAATAGCTTCCTCTATGTTTCAGCATCGTTGACCATGGACTGTGTAACGACTTCTTCTATGTTTCAACATCGTCAACCATGGACTATGTAACAACTTCTTCTGTGTTTCAGCATCGTCAGCCATAGACTGTGTAACAGCTTTTGTGTTTCAGCATCGTCGACCACGGACTGTGTAATAGCTTCCTCTGTGTTTTAGCATCGTTGACCACAGACTGTGTAACAGCTTCTGAGTTGTTGTTTCAGCAACAGGCCTCAATGCTAATCTGTAGTTCGAACTGTTTCAGCACTTATACGTTTCTAATCAATGGTTAAGTACGAGAGTGATGTAAAATTATATGCAAAACAGATTAAACGTATAGTAAAGAGAAGAGACGTTGTATACCTTTGGAAAGATAGGATAAAGTGATAATATGAGTTTAAATGTGAGTGAAACAAGAGTGTAATGGTGGCAAAAAGTATGGGCAAAAAGTTACATTGTGTGGTCCTAACATCCCCCCCAACTTAAAATGTTGCATGTCCTCAGGAAACTTCACTCTGAATCAGATTCTGAATACCGACTCTGAGCATGCAAGTTACTCAAGCAGTAGTTGTGGGAGGTACTGTCTGTTGGAGCTCTGAACACTTGGACAAGTTGTAACCTTTGCCAAGTTGTTGTTTACGTCTTCTTAGGCAACTTATAATGGATTTGATATCTCTCGATTGGAAACCAGAGGATAGGAAAATAAAACCGGTATCCTATCCAGCTTTCAACACATTGCTGAACACACTGGATGTAGTTAGGTACCCTAGAGATTGCTATCTCGATATTAGTAGGGCTAAAAGGATTGTGTTCTTGTCTTTTCTCAGTAGATTGCTGCCAAAACAAGTTTTTTTCTTGGAGGGCAGCAATCTCTGTGGATCTGATGAAGTGTTGACAATCCTGAAGCACTGTTAATTGTAGTTGCTAAACATGTTCAGTCATCCCTGGTTTTTTTAAAAACTGATAGTATTCTGTAACAAAGGTGGCTACATTTTGTGGTTCTGGCCTTATCCAGAGAATGCAGTTATCCTCATTGTGCTTGGCATCCAGGAAGTCATCCTGCCACATAATCTGATTGTGGGGAAAGGAGGTGAATGCCCGAATCTGGATGTCACCGACCAGAGGATTAAGGTTCAGCTGCCTATTCTCAGGGATGGACTCATTATGAAAATATGCCTCACAGAGGAGGTGTTGATCCATAGCAGAGGATTCTGCAAAGGTTTTGACAAAATCTGTTGTATGTAGTACTACATGGGGTCTGCCTTCTGTGATTGATTTGATCTGAAACCATATAAGTCGTTCCATAAGGAACAAGGAGTAATTGCAGGATGGTTTCCTGGCAGCCAATAGCTTTTGTGCCAAGTCAAATATCAGGAGCACTCTGCCTTTTAGCTCTTTATTTTGTTTCTTGAGGGCACGAGCTTTCTAGCGTGTCTGCTCCAAAGTTTCCCAATTTGAGTAGGTATGATTTATCCAGATTTGTCTATGCTCTTGCAGGGTTTTGGCATGTGTAGCAACATACTCTTTTTTCCATTTCTGTATTATTGCCTACTCATCCCATGGCTGAGTTTGTGTTTCAGCGTTGCAAGTAGTGGGCTGAGGTAAGGTCTGAGTAGATTGTTCCACAAAAGTGTGGATATTGATCTAGCTGGGAGGGGAAGATTCCTCAATAGGCACTGTTTGTACAACTTTGTTAACAAAAGAAGGGGTTTCAAATTTGACATCTTTTGCAGGGAAGAGTTCAGTCTTAATCTTGGGAGGTCCTGTTGGTTCTTGTGTAACAGTAGGGTGTTCTTCTTTGATTGCAAAAGTTGAAGGTGCAGGGGGAGCTCCTAGTATTGGAATTTGAGTTATTTTGTAGCCTGCTTGATAGTAAATATCCCCACATTGACTGCACATATATTCTTTACACGGGCTCTCTGTTGTAGTCCCCTCTGACATGGTTGCTATGCAAGCTAGGGTGTGCAAGTTAAGTTCCTTCTCATATGCTTCCTTTGCCATGGATAGCTCTTACTTGTAGGCTTCCAGTTCGGACCTTAGGGACTCATTTTCTTGCAAGACAAAGGCCATTGTTAGTTATGGTTGAGGGATGACTAGTTCTTGTGTAGTAGTCATAGCCTCATTAGCTGGTTCTTGTGGAGCAGCTACAATAATGGCAGTTGATTCTTGTGTTTCAACTTCTTGATGTAAGGAAAGTAATGTTGCAGCACCCTGGACCTCTGATTCCTGTATCTCAGTATCAATATCAGCAGTTGGTTCTTGTGTGGCAGCTGTAGTTGGTTCTTGTGTGGCAGCTATGGCTGGTTCTTGTGTTTCAGCCACTGAATGAGTAGTTGGTTCTTGTGTTTCAGCTACTGAATGGGTAGCCATTTCTTGTGTTTCAGCTACTGAATGGGTAGTTGGTTCTTGTGTTTCAACTACTTGATTTGAAACAGATGATGTCGCAACACCCTGGGCATCTGGTTCTTGTGTTTCAGTGTCCATGGGTGGAATAGGCAAAGATTCCTGCATTGGGGAGGTTGGAGGTGTACGGGGTATTAGTTGGATAGGTTGGGGGTCTAGGGAAGTGGCAGTAGTGGCTGCCCTTGTTGAGGCCCTTGTTCGTTTTCTTTGTAAAAAGGGCGGAAAGAAAGGAATTTTCTTTCGTTTTCGTGGGGGTTTTTCTTCAATGATGGGGCAGGGAGAATTGTCTGGCTCAGAATCATCGCTAAGAATATGAAGGGAAGGAGTGGATGATTCTGGTAAAGTGTGGGACGGGCTTGGTATGGTAGGGGGGTTAATTGGATTGATTGGTTCTGTAGGCGGACTGTTAGGTATTTCTAGAGAGTCTGGAGGGTTTTGTGGTTGTTGTTCCTGAATATTTTCAGGAATTTCAGCGGCTTCTTGGGGATCTATAGGTGGGTTGTTTAGTGGAAGGTTTTGTTGGGAAAAACCCCTTTGGATAAGCAGTTGGATGAGACGGTGATGGGTGAGCGAAAGGGCGAGATTTTTAGCCTTTTTACAATAGTGCGACATATTTTTAAGACAACCAAGCAAATAATAAGGAATGTTCACCAATCTATTATGCCGTAAATGAGACAACAGGAAAAAATCATGCTGGTAGAGTACCTGGTACCGGCCTTCGCAGGTAAGGTAGTGTTTGATGAATTTTGCAACTTCTGGCCATGGAGGCGGAAACAAGCTGAGTCGGACACCCCGGCCTTTAGGTTCAATTTGTTCCCCTGGAAAGAGGAAATCCCACTGGGCATTCAAGATGATGTGTTTGCGGCTAAACATGCAAATTCCATTGGTAGGGAGACCCAAAACCTATGCTATATCTTCTTCTGTAACTGAAATCCGAACCCCTTGAACAATGGAATAATCTTCCTGGAGATTTTGAGCAAACTGGAGAACCTGTTGTTGATCATACCACTGGAGTCTCTGAAAATAACCGAGCCATCCTGTCTGCAGAAAAATTTGATAGGCTACTAGATAGTGTTCTAACAAGGCTGTCATGGCAGGTTCGTACCGTATAACAAAGCCTCCCATAGCTACCAGCTCGGTAAAATACACCATCAAAGAGTTGAGTAACAACTTCTGTGCAGAGTAAGTTTTTCGAGTGAAGGCATGCGAATGTTGGTGAGACGAACGAAAGGATGGTAAAATAGGAATGGCGGTGGTGATTTCATGTGAAATGATGGTATAAAAGTTTGATATGTCCTCCCCCCCTTCAAGTGCGGCTAATAATGATTTCACTCAAGTGGTCATAATGATTTGGAATATTCTCATTAACTATAGCTTAACTGTATTACATAAAATTTACATACCTCGCCTTTACCTTCTGATTCGTGCTGCAAACAAAATATAATGCCTATCCATGATAGTTTTGCAGTGGTCGTGGCGGAGACTTTTGATCTGTTAGATGAATTGTATCAAGGATTTGTTGACTGGAAGGACAAAATGTAGTATGAGAGCACAAAATCTTACTGACAGATAATGTTGAAAAGTTGATGTTTCAGCAATAGGAAAGAAAGGGTGAAACAATTGCTGGACGGTGTTGTTTCGTCAATGGAAATTGTGAAGAATTTCCGGACTGTAGTGTTTTGGCAATAGGGAGAAGGCAAAAAGTTGTTGTCAATGGTGTTTCAGCAACAAAAAATAAAGGGCGAAACAATTGCTGGACGGTGTTGTTTCGTCAATGGGAAATGTGAAGAATTGTTGAACCGTGGCAATGGGAAAATGGTGAAAGGTTGCTGAACAATGATAGGGGAAAATGGTGTGGGGTTGCTGACAGTGGTGTTTCAGCAATGGAGAAAGTCAAAAAGTCGCTGAATAGTGGTGTTTCAGTAATGAAGAAAGAGCAAAGGGTTGCTGACAGTGGTGTTTCATCAATGGAAAAGTCAAAAAGTCATTGAACAGTGGTGTTTCAGCAATGAAGAAAGAGAAAAGAGTTGCTGACAGTGGTGTTTCAACAATGGAAAATTCAAAAAGTCGCGGAACAATGGTGTTTCAACAATGAAGAAAGAGCAAAGAGTTGTTGACAGTGTTGTTTCAGCAATGAAGAAAGAGCAAAGGGTTGCTGACAGTGGTGTTTCAGCAATGGGAAAGCTTGTCTCTTCGTGAAGCAGGATCGTCCTTTCCTAGTGGCCTGTACTTTGATCGGGAATCTGCAAAAATCGATTGTAACATGGTATTTCTTAACAGGGCTTATTAGTAAATAAAATCTAATCTAATACTAAAGAAATGAACTTAAAAAGAATTAATTGCAATGAGGGGTAGAAGCCCCCTCTAGAAAGAGGTAATGAGAGTCTGCCACACATGTGGCCTTAAAATCTTCTTTGGAAATAGGGCGCTGGTACATATGGAGCCGATGACCATTTACAAGTAACAATGTTTTGGAGTCATCGATTGTGAGGAGCCTTACTGTTCCATTGGGGAAAAAAGTGTCTACTTCGTAGGGTCCAAGCCATCTTGTACGCAGTTTCCCTTGAAATTCTTTGAACCGAGAGTCATACAGTAGGGCCCAATTACCTTTTTGGAACTGCTTGTTCTTGATAGTTTTGTCATGCCATTTTGATCTTTGTTGTTGAATTATAGTTGTCTGATGAATGGAATCTAGTCTTTTCTCATCCAATTCATTAAGTTGCTACAACCTGGTTGTCTGTGCATCGGTCAAATCAAGGTTGACAACTAAAGCAGTCCTTAAGGTTTTTTATTTCAAATTCCACAGGAAAGACAACACTCTTTCCATAGACTAATTCATAGGGAGAGAATCTTATAGTATTTCTCCAGGTAGTTCTGTAGGCCCATAATGCTTCAGGGAGCCTGTAGGACCAATCCTTTTTATTTTCCTTCACTGTTTTTGTGAGAATGGCTTCTATTACTTTGTTTGTGCTTTCCACCTGTCCATTGGCTTGGGGGTGGTATGTTGTAGTCATTCTATGTTGAATATGATATTTTTGAAGGGTGGCTTTGAAACCATGAGAAGTGAAAGGAGGTCCTCCATCTGTAACTAATTCTCTTGGCACTCCAAATCTAATGAAGATGTCTTCAAATAAGAAATTTATAACTGCTTCTTTGGTTGCTCTGTGGAGTGCTTTGGCTTCCACCCATTTAGTCATGTAGTTTGTGCAGACCACTATGTAAATTTTTTGATTGGATGGGGGGTTAATGGGTCCTACAAAGTCTAAGGCCCTTCTTTCAAATGGTTCAAGTACTATCTGGGGGTTTAAAGGCATTTGATCTCTATGATTAGGTTGGCCCACTCTTTGGAAGCTATCATAGGCCCGGACATATTTCTTTGCATCTTTGAAAAGTGAGGGCCAATAGTACCCCATCCTGAGAATTTTATGTGTTGTTATTTTATCATCAAAATGCCCTCCACAAGGGCCATCATGACAAGCTTTTAGTAGATCATAAACCTCATCTTCTCTAATGCACCTTCGTATTTCTTGATCAGGTCCTGTATGAAAAAGACATCCACTTATCCAGCTATACCGAGCACTTTGTTGAATGATTCTTCTTTTCTCTTGGTGGGATAGGTGTGGTGGTAACTTCCCTGCAACCAAGTAGTTAACAATGTCTGCATACCAAGGTGAGTAAGGAGAAACTGTAAATAGATATTCATTAGGAAAGGAATCATCTACTGGGGTATCATCATCAGGTTTTATCCGAGAAAGGAAATCAGCAACTACATTTTCTTTTCCTGGTCTATCTACAATTGTAATATCATATTCTTGCAATAATAGTAACCATCTGGTGACTTGAGCATTTGTGATAGGTTTGTTCATTAAATATTTGATAGCTAAGTGATCAGTATGGACAAAAGTAGAGTAGTCAGTAATGTAATGTCTAAATTTATTAATAGCATAGATAACTGCTAAGAATTCCTTTTTGGTAACTATATAGTTGAGTTCAACAGGAGTCATATTCTTGTTGATGAAATAAATAGCATAAGGGAGATGATTTTCTTCTTGTCCCAAGACAGCTCCTATTGCAGTATCTGAAGCATCGGAGGATATATGAAAGGGAAGTGTCCAATCAGGTCCTTTAAGAATAGGAGCTATAGATAACTGATGTTTAAGTGTATTAAATGCTTCCTGTCAAGATTTAGTCCATTTGAATTCAACATTTTTCATCAGTAACACAAACAGGAGAGAAGCTATTTTGGAAATTTTTTTGATAAATCTTCTGTAGAATCCAGCATGTCCTAGAAAAATTCTTACCTCTGTTTGGGTTTTGGGAGTAGGAATATCCTTAATGACTTGTATCTTGGATGTGTCTACCTGAATTCCTTGAGATGAGATAAAATGTCCAAGCACTATTCCTTCACTCATCATCATATGACATTTTTATATACTTAAGGAGAGTTGGGCTTGTATGCATCATTTGAGCACTTTCTCAAGGTTTTGTAGTGCTTCCTGAAAAGAAACACCATAAGGAGTAAAGTCGTCCATAAAGATTTCCATAGAATCATTAAGCATATCAGAAAAGATTCCTAAAACTGCTCTTTGGAAGGTTGCTGGTGCATTACATAGTCCAAATTGGAGGACTCTATAAGCAAAGGTTCCCCAAGGGCTAGTAAAAGTGGTTTTATCTTGATCTTGGGGTGCAATTTTGATCTGGTTATACCCACTGAAACCATCTAAAAATGAGAAAAAATTCTTCCGTGACAAATCATCTAACACCTGATCAATGAATGGTAATGGAAAGTGATCTTTCTGAGTTGCCTTATTTAAGGCTCTGTAATCCACACATACTCTCCATTTCCCATTTTTCTTAGGAACTATTACCAACAGGGACACCCATTCACTGTCTGATATAAGATATATAAACCCTACATTGAGCAATTTTTGAAGTTCTTCTTTGACGATTTCTCTTAAATTAGGGTTCATTCGTCGTTGAGATTGGCAGATTGGTCGAAAATCTTCCTTAATATATATTCGATGAGTACATAATTCGGGAGAGATTCCTTTCATATCTGTATAATCCCATGCGAATGCTTCTTTATTTTCCAGAATTAACTTCATTAATTGTTGCGTTTCAGCATCTGTCAGATTAGGGTTTATGTTCATTGTTTTGTCAGGTTCAATTTCTACTAGTATGCTTTTAGAAGAGATGGTTTTATATGTTTGAGGTGGGATTTCTGAGTTAAGGTTTTCTTGATTATCAGACTCCAACAGTGAAGCTAGTTGGTTATGAGTTTCTGGAGTCACAGAGGAGGGTTCGCAAATAAAATTATTAATTACTTCATCCTCGGTGGAGTCTTTAAGGCTTAGAGCTTGTTCGATAGTTAAAATGGGTTGAGTAAGTTGATCTTCAAAGTCTACCCATACAAAATTATCATTATTAATCAGGGGTGTAGCATGAGGGTAGAGGGTAAGCTATTTAGTTTCGTAACCATTGGAAATTGTCATCGATCTTGATCTACAGCTGATAAAAGCATCTGCTGTGGCTAACCAAGGTCTGCCCAAAATTAGAGGGTGGCCCCCCAACTTTGTTTTGGGTTGTAGTACCACAAAGTCAGTTGGATAATTCCAGGATTCCACTGAGATAATTAGGTCTTCAATGACTCCCTCTGGTTTAATTGTGGATCGGTCAGCTAATTCTAGGATAGTTGGGGTGTCTCTGACTTCATTTTGCAGTTGTAGCAGTTGTAAGGTTTCCAGAGTCATGATATTGATAACGACACCTAGGTCTACTAGGACTCAAGGGATTATCGTTTTTCCAACTTGTACTGAGACGGTAGGGTGGTCGGGATCACCATATTTAACTGGGGGGGATTTACCTGACATTAGTGCAGACAAGTCTTCCATAACATGGACTGTGAGGGGATCCTTAATTTTCCTACCAGGCTTCTTAACACAAATGTCTCGCATCGTCCTGGCATAGATTGGTATGTCTCAGAGTGCTTGTAGTAGAGGAATTTTGACATACAAATTTTGTAATTCCCCT